>CM049817.1:55070132-55242632 GCA_027422435.1 Schizopygopsis pylzovi | reverse complement strand
CTCACACACACACACACACACACACTCTCTACACACACACACCACACACACTCTCATCACACACGCACCACACACTCCCACCACACACTCTCTCACCACACACTCTCTCACCACACACTCTCTCTCACACACACACACAACACACACACACACACACACACACCACACTCACACAACACACACACACCACACTCTCTCTCACACACACACACACACACCACCACACACACTCTCACACACACACACCATCACACACACACACACACGCACTCTCTCACACACACACACTCTCTCACACTCATCTCACACACACACACCGCACGCTCGCTCGCACGCACGCACGCACGCACACAGACACAGACAGACACACACACACACACACACACACACACACACACACACACACACACACACACACACACACACACACACACACACACACACACACACCCACTCATGCTGGTTTCCGCTGACAGTAAATGCCCTTTTCTCAGCCACTGAAGGCACCTGTCATTTCAGCTCAAACACGCGATGACGTCTGAAACACACAACGCTGATCAACCCACAGGAAGCTTGACCCGCTTGTGCAGCGCTCAGGCTTTCAGAAGAGCTACCAAAATAGCTCACTCCAAGCCTTGATGCAGATAATAGAGCCATTTCCTAACCGCACGCTAACTTTACATCTTTCCATCCGCATGAGCTGCAGCACGAGTGACACGAGCGTTTGATGAAGCTTTTAATCAACTCGAATTTAATCAGGGTTAACATCTCAAACTAAAAATGATATAAACTCAAATAAAATATTACAACTATATATTAAAAAATGCTAACTTATTTTCAGCTAGTTGACAATGCCACAGCTCTCATTTTCGTTAAATTTATGTTAAAGTGCTAAAATAACTAAAACTAAGAACTAACAAAATCAAGTTCCCAAGCGCAACAAAATTACTAAAACTTTAACTGAAATTAAAATGAAAATATAACAATAAACTGTCATTCATAATATTAATTAAAATCATTAAATAAAACTAAAAAGCATTTTTACTTCAAATCAAATAAACATTAACTGAAATAAAATATTTAAAATAACAAATATAAACATATTTTCAGCTACGCACACATAATTTTGCGTTTTCATTAGTTCATCTTGTACTAAAATAACTAAAAATGAGAACTAATATTCAATAAAACACTACATAAACGTATTTTAAAAGAAAAACAAATTTAAAATGAAAACCAAACATTTAAAATCTAATTCAAAATATTAACAAAAACTAGTATATGATGCTACAATTGTACTGATTTTAATAAACCGAGACAAAGTCCTCTGTGTGCATTCATTCATATATTTACATGTAAATATAATAATCAGTCAATGCGAGTTATAATTCCAGCTGGGTTTGCAAATGTCACCAAACTACAATCAACGGTCGTCATTTACAATCTGCTTAGTTGCACTTTACAACTAAACATAACTTCTGAGCTTTTATAAAATGTTAATGTTAAAACCCGTCAGATAACAGTTATTTGGACTGGGTGAGAGAGAAATCTTGCATTTTAATAGTTTGAAGTTAAAAACGTCTTAATGATGGATTTGTCTCAGCTTTTAACTGATGTTAACATTATTGTGAAACATTATTACTTCATCAGATTTGGAGAAATGTAGCATCACATCACTTGCTCACCTGTAGATCCTCTGCAGTGAATGGGTGCCGTCAGAATGAGAGCTGATTAAAAACAACGGTTTGAAGTTAAAAATGTTTAATGCTGGATTTGTTTCAGCTTTTTGTCTTCTCCAGATGATAACTGAGTGCTGTGGATTATTGTGATGTTTTTATCAGACTCTCATTCTGACGGCACCCATTCATCCTTTGCTGAGACACTGATGCAGAGACACATTTCTCCAAATCTGATGAAGAAACAAACTCATCTACCCATCTGAGGGTGAGTGAACTACGTCATTAACCCAACGCATTTGCTAAAATAATAGATTTAAATCTAAATACAGATGATTATTGCAAGAATCTCAGCAATACTGTGTCCAACAGTCTCACACAGCTGTGAAAACTGTACTGCACACTAGTGCATTTACTGTCACAAAGATGCTTTTCAGTAAAACGTGGATTTAACTCCTAAACGAATGCTCTGAAATCAGCGAAGCGCCCGCTGGTCAAACGTGACCTTTCAGCAGACAGATGCCTGCGGTTACTTTCATCTCACCTCTGTCTGATCAGACTCAAAGAGCCTGTGACCGATCTGAACCGTGACCTTTCTTCTTTCTCTCTCCACCGCCGCACACACACGGCGGCGAGAGCCTCTGACCACCCACGCGTTACTGTTACCTTCACTAATGCATCAGCGCACTTCCCGGAGACTTCAAATAACAAACCATCATTCACCCTCGTGTCCGGTCCCTAAACACTGGGGTCAAAGACCAAACGGGCTTCAAGCATAAAACACAGCTTTTAAACGTTTATCTACTTTAGATGTGTCCTCTATTCATTTCCAGCGATATCATCGACTTCATTGCACAGATATTATTTAAACTGAGCTGGACGATGCCATCACTAAACTCAATAATGAAATGCATTCAGCTGAAAATTGAGTGTTAAAACATTTTACATTATTGACACAATGTTCCTATTTTTATACTGCGCAGTGCTTTGTTACAATTTAAAGCGCTATATAAATAAAGGTGACTTGACTCTATAATTATATTTTTTCAGAGCAAAAATTATGATGATCAAACATTTTATACCATGATTTACGTCATTCAGTGTAACATTAGTTTATAGACCGAAAAGTCAGGCATTTTTACAGAATCATTGAATGATGATTAAAAACTATTTAAGAGTCTCAGTGCAGCTCCCCTAAAACTAATTCATTGTCAATTTAAATCTTTACCACTATCTCTGCCACTAAACCACTAGTTTTACCAGCCAATTTATCAGCATGATTTTAATCATTTAGAATATAATCAAATGTAGTATGATCACTAATCACTATATATACACGTGATCCTACTAAATTACATCACTTATATTTATACACACAAACGGGTTTTTTCACAAAAGTTATTTGAAAAACTAAAGTAGACACGTTACTTGTATTTAATATGCTTTCTGTGAATATAAAATCCCTTTTGTAAATGTAATTTGATGCAAACACCAAAATGGGACATCCCACTTGTGCTGAGCTAAATTTCCCCTTTTGTGTTTCAGATTGTATTTTTGCAACATTAATGCTTTAATGAAAGTTTCTGGCTGTGCATATAACAGGTACATCATGCAAAAATCACTCATGTGG
Source organism: Schizopygopsis pylzovi (assembly GCA_027422435.1). Classification (NCBI taxonomy): domain Eukaryota; kingdom Metazoa; phylum Chordata; class Actinopteri; order Cypriniformes; family Cyprinidae; genus Schizopygopsis; species Schizopygopsis pylzovi. Next base: position 55,239,326 of record CM049817.1, on the reverse strand, counting down.
CATTTAGTTTGAGCTCAACTTGACCTTTTTAATGTGATTAGAGTAACAATGCCACTGACCAATAATCACTCAACTTTTACAGTTCATTTACTGCATTCAGAACAAATATATAATCGTATTACAAGATTTCTGAAATGATGTTTAAATACACAATTTAGGTATTTTCTGAAGTGTAGACTAATTTTGAATAAATGTCTAGAACAGAAATCTGAAGCCAAGTTATTAATTATTGTTATTATTGAGTTACACGTTTTTACAGTAGAGATTTTGAATTTATGGTTTTAATATTAATAACAGCATCCAGGTAAAATGCTTTGATATAAATGAAGATGTATTCTATATAAACAAACCCCTCCTCCTTCAGAATATAGGCGTAGATGGAAATAAAGCAGCTAAGTCTGGAGTTTGTGCTGCTGAAGTGGAGAACAAAACTCATTTTGACAAAACATATTTCTAAAATATGTATTGTAATTTAAGTCAACAGACACAAATGTACGAACATACACTTACATGTGTATTTTATATGTTTTCTTTCCTCTAAAGCAGTGGTGTAGTCTACGTGATACGCGGGTATACGCCGTATATCCACTAGGGAAGTATATTACGTATATCACTATATCACTGTATATCACTTTCACACGTTCATTCATAACTTCACCCAGTCTGTGTTGCACCGTCTTTCTGATATTCACGCCGTATTTCAGTTGACGACCATTGCTAAGCTTTAATTAACATATAAAGATATATTAAACAAACTACACCTTCCAGTGTTTTCGTAACCTGCCTCTGAAGCTGCTTCTGCAAACAGATGACAGGAACGTTAACATTAACCACAGAAAATGAGCCAGAAGGATGATACTATCCTACACCGGTACAGAAAACAAGGCCGATGCTATCGTAACGGTACCCGGTACGTCGTAGAGTATACCTTGTCATTATAACAGCAGGGGATTGTTGGCATATAAGAACAATGAGTGATTTCAATAAACTAAAACTTAATATTTAGTGGTTTACATTGTCTGACTATAACAGTAATGCATGATTTTGCTCTATTTCGTCAACTAAAATAGTTTCAAATAAACTCACAACTAGGGGTGTAACGATTCATCGATATGGATCGATACAATGTATGACGATACGATGCATCGATGACACGCGTAAATAATGTCCGTCTATGCATTACCACCAACTCATGCATTCTCGTTCAATCTCACGTATCAGGACTCGATATAAGCACTGCCTGAAGGCACGAGGCGCACACACACACATCTGAAGCGCACGCACACACATCTGAAGTGCACACACACACATCTGAAGCGCGCACACACACATATCTGAAGTACACGCACACAAATCTGAAGCACGTGCACACACACACATCTGAAGTACACGCACACACACACACACACACATCTGAAGCACGCGCACACACACACACACATCTGAAGCGCGCACACACACATCTGAAGTGCACACACACACATCTGAAGCGCGCACACACACATATCTGAAGTACACGCACACAAATCTGAAGCACGCGCACACACACAAATCTGAAGCACGCGCACACACACACACACACACATCTGAAGCACGCGCACACACATCTGAAGCACGCGCACACATCTGAAGCGCGCGCACACACACAGACAGCCGCGTCAAATCTGCGCGAATACTGAATTGAGCTCTCCTCCGCTTTTTGAGCATGGATGAATAAATACAGACAAAACTACATCAAAATGCATATATTAGCTAATATCCATGTAAACAGTAGGTTAAGAAAAGCACATGTCTTAATGTAAACAGTGGAGAAAGAAGGCATGTGTATTAGTATATTAAATCTGTGCTTTCATTCTTAAAGTGAAAGAAAACTAATAATAAATATAATGCTGTCAAAGAAAAATACAAGTGCTCACTGCTCCTGAATAAATAACATTTGTAACATCAAAAACTGCTCATTTATAGCCTATTTAATTTATACAGTGAAGACTATGCAGTTATTTTACCTTTGATTATTCATATTTCTGTAGCGTACCTGAAAATGTATTTTAGACTGAGCTGAAAAACCTGAAAAGCACTGTTTACTGAACTTGTGTCTTTCTTCTATTGTATTTATTTTCTGCTATTGCTTGTAATTTGGTTATCTGTAGAAAACATGTTTAGCACCGAGTCCTTAGCAGCATTTTTAGATTTATGTTCATGTTATATATTTTGGTTGCATTTGTGAGTTAATAAAACTGTAGATGGTTGTTTAAAATAGGTATATAATATGATAATATCGATATATCGATCGATATACTCCTGTATCGAATCATAGAGATTTTTTTAGGTATCGGCAAATATCGTATCGCTGAGTATGAGAATCGATATCGTATCGAATCGTGACGACCCATCCGATTTACACCCCTACTCACAACTGAGCCGCTGCACATCTCCATTCAAACACAGCGTTGATTCGATTACGAATGAATCTGTGCTTAAACGAATCTAGTGAGTCAATTAATTACTCATTCATAAAGACAGTCACTGTCTGAGTCGCAGGGTGCATACTATCCATCCTAAATGTGATATTAGTCATTTGGGGCAGATAGGGTGGATAGTGTGCACATTGTGACGCAGGGACGTGCTTTGTTCCCGAATGAATCAGCCGTTCGAACGAATCAATTGAATGAATGATTCAGTGATAAAATCAGTAACTTACCGCCACCTAACAGCAGTCTTAGCTTCATTTTTAAAGTATCATTTCAGTTATTTAAATCATTGAATATTTCTATATTCAAAATTGTATATTTAAAACATTAATCTCAACATGACGTTGATTGCACTCTGAGCCTCAATAAATCCCTGTTAATACCTACAAGCCACTTTTGTGTTCTTCTGTTGTGCAAATGCATTTTTTTAATAATGATTTTATTTGATCGTTAACCTATTCTTCTTATTGCATTGTTTTAATTAGACATTTTGAAAAAAAGCTCATAAAAATACACTTTTGAATTTGACATGAAAAGTAACACTTCAAATAAAGTTAGAAAAAAATCACTTTAATGAGTCCAATATTAATGGGAAGGCTAATGTTTGTTATTGATGATTTTTTTTTACTGTACCCCTAATTTTTTTTTTTAAGTAGCAGCACAAGTGCTCCTAAAAATAGAAGTAATAAAGTAAGCATAGAGCCCTGTTTAGTGTGCGTTTGAGAGGTATACTCACTACAAAAACTAGACTACACCACTGCACTAAACCGAAAGAAAAACATTACGGCAAGCTCAAAACTAAACCGTTCATGAAAACCAATGTTTCTCCCCGTAGTGTCCTGCTTTAAACACTTAAGTGCTTTCTACAGACTCTGGCTGTGAATTGCCCTTCGGCATGAGCAAACAACACCGCTTCATTTTCTAGGTGAAAGATATTAAACAATAAATCACAGACACCATAAGAGCACATGCAAACACAGATCATCTCCGGTCCGTCCTAAGCAACAGAGCATCATCTGACATATCTAGCGTGTGATCTCACTAACCGGATACACAGCTTTTGAGGCTCTGTTACTGAACATCTCTCATATACACAGAGCTTTTCACAGCAGGCTAATGACATGTGCCGAAAATACTTTATCCTAACCATAACCATACATCTGATTCACACAGAAACTCAGCAACTGATATTTAGAGATAGCAAAAACATGGTTTATTTTTGAGGTTATGCATTAGTGAAACCAGATCCAGCAAACTACAAGAATGCACTAAATCAAAGAAATCTGTCAAAACGGCAAGATCAAGCGTTCAGGAAGTCAATTCATATTCTTTCTCACTTTATCTTACATTTAGCTGTTTGTCAGTAACGGAACAAGCGTAACACTATTACTATGACTCTGATCACAACTGCTGGTTTTGAATAAGTGTGAATAGTGAGAAGTCATAATTCAACGTTTGGTTCAGCAGCTCGGATCTTAACACAGCATCTGTTCTACAATAACTAAAACACAAAGAATACATTGAATCTCCAGCAAACAGATGCTTTCCCAACCTTATGTTACTTTACATATATATATATTTCTAATGATAGTGGAGGTTGAATCCGAGTTACCACAGTTTTACTGTAATAATAATCATAAATGATAACAAAGACTATCAGAGGGTATTATTGTAAAGTTTGAGCTTGTAAAACAAACTAGCGACAGACAGATAGACATGGTTTCTGACCAGAATTAATACATTTTTGCTCATATTTTATGGTAACACGTTATTTTGATGGTCGCTTTTGAGCATTGACAATGAGTAACGTTGCACCTACATGTCTAATAACTCTCAAGAGTATTAATAGACTTTCTGATTCATATCTGCTGACTCTTTATTGTGATGGTCTCCAAACAGACTGACTTTGCAAGTACATGTCAACTTATTCTAACACTAACCCTATAGTACTATAACTCTACTAACACTATTGAGAGTAATAGTGCAACGTTACTTCTAGTCAACAGAATGTGTTAAAGGAGCATCAAAATAAAGCGTAACCTATTTTGCTACTGTTTATAATATTATATATGCTAAAAAATATAATATGTAATTTCCTTAAAATAGCTTTAAACGCTTTTATACATTTTCTATCGTTTCCTCCTTTTTAGTATTACTTATGACTATAATTTCACCACAGTTTTACTACAGTAAAAGATCAGTAAAACTGCTGCACTGAGGCAGAAAGTATGGTATTTCTTGTAAGGGAATTTGCGTTTGAATGTAACCGCCGCGCTTTCATTGAGCTGCGAATGTTACAGTGTTTCATTTTCAAAATCACAGGTTCAAACAAAAAAAACAGTTACAATGTCGCAATACAGTACAACACGCGCGCGCACAGTCCGCTCATCTCAGACCCGCGTGGTTCCGTTATATTCACACGCTCTCGTCTCAGTGACCGGTGTCGGTGTCGGTCGGAACCGGAGGCGCTGGACACGCAGGAAATCTCGCGGATCTCAAACGGGCCGCTCGGTCTGAGGCGCTTTTCTCTTTGCAAACCCACCCTAAACACACACACGCACGCGGTGTATTACCTTGCTCCGGATCTGACCTGATGTGGAGACCTTCCGTATGAGTTTCTGCGGGGATCCGTGCTCCTGCTCCGGTTCGCTGTCCGACGACTCGGCCTCAGCAGCAGCAGCAGCACCGATCGCCGCCATCCTGCGCTCCAGCCCCCGGGATACACACTCTGTTCCAGCGGGACCGGCCTCACAGCGCCGCCGCTCGGACAGACCGAACACTGCGGCCGGGAGCGCCGCCTACCGGACAGAGGAGCTGTAGCATAACGAGTGGCCCCCAAAATATCCAAGTACTCCAGAGTGCAGTGTGGACGCACAAGTCACTTAAAATGACTGGATGTCATCCCAGTAATTAATACATTTGTGCACATATTTTGGAATATTCTGGAACATTCTTATAACTTTGGTAATGTTCAAGGAAGATAATTCTGAAAGTTATGAACAAATATTCTTCTACTCTCTAAAAAATGCTAGGTTGTTTCAATCCAACTTTGAGTCAAATATGGACTAACCTAACTTTTGGGTTAAAAATGTAATGTAAAAATGTAACCCAATAGCTGACCCAAAGTTGGGTTGAAACAACCGAGCGTGTTTTAGAAAGTAAAGAGTAAAATGTAAAGAGTAAAGAGTAAAAAATGTCCGTTTAAAATGATCTGTTCTTATAACATTAGCACAAACGTGTTATTTATACTTTTTTCTGAAACTTTTTGGACGCTCATCTAATGTTTTTTTGTTCAGAGAACATTCAAAAGTATCGTTTCCATTTTATTTGCAATATTATGAAATGGAATGTTTCCTTAACATTCATGTAATCAAGAGAAAAAAAGATTTTAAAAAGCTGGATGTGAACGTTCTGAAATAATGCTTTCATAATGGGAACATTCTAACATATATCTATAAACTGGGATTGCATTAGATTACAAAAAGATCAAACTAAGGATCATGTATTTTAAAGAAAGATACAGCTTTCAGTCAATAAGAACCCGTTTCAAATGTTAAAACAATAAAGTGTTTAAAATAAAAGCCACTTTGTGTTTATGAAACTTTATTGGAGCATATTTCAACTTCAAAAAACCAAAACACAGCTGATTAACTTAGATATGAGTCTATAATCCATAACACTTCTTTCAGTGAAAGTCTATCCTCTGTTGTCCTCTCACATCGAAATGTGACGTTTGGCTTGTAAAGGCCAGGAGTACGTGATCTGTGCATATTTCTCTCCTGATTCAGACTGTTTACAGGTTTACATTTTTGCATTTAAAATAATTAATGCTGGATTTGTTTCATCTTTTGTCTTCTCCAGATGATTAACTGATGGACTGGAGTGGGGTGGGTTATTGTGATGTTTTTATCAGACTCTCATTCTGACGGCACCCATTCACTGCAAAGGATGAGTGATGCGATGCTACGTCTACGAACAACCCTGTTAAATAATGTACTATTCCACAAATCAAAGAATTAATTTAATTAGTGCTTCCTCATTTTTATGTCACTTTATGTATTGATTTTCCTGTGTGGCTCAGTGGTAGAGCATTGCGTCAGAGCGCAAAAGGTTGTGGGTTCGATTCCCAGGGAACACATGTACTAATGAAAATGTATAACCTGAATGCAATTGTAAGTCGCTTTGGATAAAAGCGTCTGCTAAATGCATAAATGTAAATACATCGGAGTGTGTAACTGTAGACTTGATCCTGGTGGGTTATGCAGCACATACAGCTGTAAAAGTATTCCTCATAAAGACAATAAACACAGCACGGCCGTGTAAAGAAGCGCAGGACTGTAGAAACAGGGTCAGGAGCTGGGCGGTGCTGTGAAGAAGCGGACGTGTTTGTGTGTCCAGTTTCACATCTGTGTTTCACATCTTGCCTCAGAAACACACACTAGCTCTTATTAGGATGCATTCCCATAACACAGCATCGACTTCAGTAACACACTCGTCAATTCTCTTTCACAAATACACACAAACTGACCTTTCTCAGTACTTCGCTCTTTTTACATGCTACCATGTGATAGTGATGGAAACCGATCCTGCATAATGTGTGTTTTACCACGCTTCACGCATGATCTTTGTTACATAAACACCTCTTTATGTCCACTATCGTCCAGAAATTAGAGTCAGATCACATTTAAGCGCTTTATACAAGGCAGATTGTTTCAGTGCAGCTGAATAAACCGGAAAATGAATCAATTATTAAATACTGTATGACACTGGGAAGCAGCAAACACGGTTAAAACATTTTTATTTCAAAGTTGTAAATAAAACAAATATTATCAGAGTGCATTTTACACTGAAAATACCATTTCAATCTTTCTACTTCAAAATGTAATGCTTAATTCATTTGTTAATTGCTAATTACTGATCATTTTACTCGGAATTTCAGAGTGAAAATTGTTTCAACAAATACAAATTTGTGTTCAATTTTGATTAATCTCTGTATAGTCTTAATGTTTGTCAAATATGAACCAATTAAATTCATCACTAAAGCAGTTTTAACAAACAGTTTGAATTCCTTGATAATTAAATAACACGTTATTAAATGTGTTATTAAATAACTCAAAAACAGAGTTCATCAATTGTGAAAGCAGCTCTACAGAAGACAACAATGTGATTATTATTATTATTATTATATTATTATTATGTGAATCTGAATCAGGTCAGGCACAAGGATGCACGGTTCTCAAGCTAATTAATTAGGGAATTCCCGTTAATTTCTATCGTATTAACATCTTCAAGGAACAGCTGAAGACAAACCTCTTTTACAAACACTAAACTAATCCACAAACATATACAGAGACACTTCTGTTCCTGAAGAAAATTATGTATTTAATCCATTTTGTAATAAGACTGTAACAAAATATTTTATGAAAAGCGACAATAGAGGTTTTCTGTTTTTGCATGAATCTTTTTATAGTGTACATTTTAGGCAAAAATTCATTTTTTTTAAAGCTATTCTGTAACAAAAAAACTCAAACATATCCACCAAATCTACAAAAGTGTCAAATAACAAACAGTTTTGCCCACTTTGTAGAGTGGCCTTTTGAGTCCTGAAAAATATACTTGTTTAAAAATAAATAATAAAAACTATTTTAATAATTATTATACAAAAAAATACAAGCTACACATTACTGTAAACAACCTTTTCTAGTTTGTTCTTGGTTGAAATGCTCCAACAAAAGGTGAAATATTGTGTGTCAACAAACTACTTTTAATTCATAATATGCAGATTTAGTGCATAATAATTTGGGAAATAATGACAGTCAGAACTGTATGAAAGAAATAGCACAGCCATCGCTCTTCAATAAATTCAGTGTGGCGCTATTTCTGTCAAAATAAAAGATTAAAATAACAAATGCACTGCTGCATTATAGGATACTCTTCACAGATCTGTGATAAGATATTCCAGGTATTACTTGCTACTGTTGACTGGCTCTTACAGAAAGAGAATCCTCTCTGTGTTTGTGTGTGTGTTGTGAGATCTGACCTGGATCGGGTCGTGTTCCCATGCTTCCCTGTATTATAAATCATCTCCAGAGATGGATCAACTCTCTCCTGTTACAGTCCTGACGGAGCCGCGCCTGCTCTCACACTGCTGTGTCACACACACAAAGACAGACGCTATCTCTCCACTATATTATTACTCATGATATTCCGGCCTAATGAGGTCGCAGAGAATGGAGAGAGAGACAAATCCCAAGTCCCAGCGGTCAGATACACACAAACACACTGGTGCAGGTGCGGGTATATAAGTGCAGGTCGTCAGAACATCACAGATTTTTCACACACTTAACTTGGACTGATGAGGAACACGATGCTGCTTCACTGGAACATGGTGGGTGATCAATACGTCTATCTGTCTTACCTAATTGCTGTTAATGAAGATGGCGGTTATTCACTTAGCAAAAAAAATAAATGATTAGCTAAACAGAGTTAAATATTTAGTCTTGTAGTTGAGGTTTTTTTGTTCCATTATACTGTATTATTCTTTAATTTATAGCAAAATAGGTATATTTATCATTAGTGTTTACCAGGTCAAAGGTACTCCAACTTAAAAAAAATAGACAGATATTTTGAAACAATTTTCAGTTGGAAACTGCTAGTTCCTAAATGTCACAAATATTTACAGTTGAATAAACATGAAATTTAGAAGTAGAAAGTCTGAAAAGCACGTCCTCTGATAATCTTTTATTTAAAATGGCAATGATTTAAAATATAGCAACCAGTCAGAACATGCAATCCAGCAATGCTTTAGCAACCATTAAAATGAAACAATCTTGACTCTTCTTGTTGTGAGACAGAAACATAATATTTTAAAGGTGCTTTATGTTTAGATTTAACTCTATGTTTTTGTCTACAGGGCATGAGGGGTATCGTAGGGGTGTTGGCGTGTTTGTCTTTCGGCCAATGTGCTTTTCTCCCTGAATTCCGTGCAACAGAGTTTGGGTTACCGCCTCCTGATAACGGGACACATGCACCAATGGGACCAGCGGAGCCTGATTTATCCTATTGTCAGATGATTCTGGAAGCTCCGGTTCCACCCACAGCGGACCAGGTACCGTGGTTCTGCATCTGCTCCGCTTGCTCTGGAAACCGAGGCCAGAAAGGAGACAGAGGTGACCGCGGACTGTCAGGTACAAACTCCACTGCATTTTCCTACACATACTCGGTTTATTAGGTTTTACTAACTGCATCTGTTACTCACAGGAGCTCCTGGTAGTTCAGGTCCAAGAGGCCTCACTGGGTTTCCCGGCCGTCCGGGATTCACAGGACGTCCTGGCATAAAGGGTGAGACTCGAGAACAAGTCTTGTATGATGCATTTTATTCAGTATGAATGTTGGGGAAGCTAGTTTGAAATTGTGGCTTCCCATACTACAAGCTTCCCGCTTATAGTGGAGAAATGAATGGTTTAAGTTACTGTCTTGGATGCATTTCCAAAAAGCATTGAAAGCTTAAAGGGATAGTTCCCCATAGTACTGAAAACAAATACTATGGAAGTCAATGGCTGCCAACAACTCTTTGGTTACCAGCATTATTCAATATCTTCTTGAACCCATACAGAATGAGTAAATAATGACATTTTTTATTTTTGGATGAACTATCAGTTTGAAGTAGATCATGGTCCGTTATTTACTCTCCAAAACAGGTGTTAATTTAAATCAGTTGACTGTGGTAATAATGTAAATCACACACCCACAGGTGAGAAAGGTGATGCAGGAGATAAGGGAGACATTGGTCATCCTGGAGTTTCAGGGCCGAAGGGAGACAGGGGATTTAAAGGTCAGTGAATCTTCATTTATCTATCAGCATTTACATACACACAATGTCTATTATGGGCCTTGGTGACCAAGTTGTTATATATGTGCTTCCCAGGTGAGAAAGGTGACCGTGGTTTTGATGGTGCTTTGGGAGAACAGGGTCCAAAGGGAGAGGAGGGTCAGTGCCCAGAAACCTGTGAGCCCTTACCAGGGCCGGCAGGTGAGCCAGGTCTTCCCGGCCCTGCAGGTACACGGGGGTTACCTGGGCTGAATGGAGACGCTGGTCCCAAAGGGATGAAGGGTGATTTGGGTGTGGCAGGGGTGCCTGGCCTTCCAGGTGTACCAGGGGAGAAGGGTGGCCAAGGTCCAGAGGGCCTGTGTAATTGTACGGATGGGGCTACAGGAGCCCAGGGTCAAACAGGTGAGAAGGGTGAGAAGGGAGACCAGGGTCTGACAGGGTCAGTAGGTCAAACTGGAGCCACAGGACCTAAAGGTGATCAGGGAGATATGGGAATGACTGGTATACCCGGACCTTGTTCACCCACTGTGCAATCTGCTTTCACTGCTGCATTACTCACCTCCTATCCTCCACCGAGCCGCCCAGTACCTTTCAAACGAATCATCAACAACATAAACCAGCACTACAACCCTGATAACGGCGTCTACACCGTCCCGGTTAACGGAACCTATGTGTTTAGCTACCATCTGCAAGTGTCCGGCCGTATGCTAAAGGTCGGACTCTTCCACAACTTCGAGGCCGTGGTGAGGACAACTACTCCGGTGGAAATGAACACCGCCTCTCAGCAGGTGGTGATGAGTCTGCACCAGGGTGACTGGGTGTGGCTGCAGGTGAAAGACACCACCTCTAACGGAATGTACACCAGCAGCGAGGTCAGCAGCACATTCAGCGGGTTTTTGTTGTACGCAGACAAATGTGATGACATGTTTGGAAGAGATGGCACTGGACTCACTGTTGGGAACAATGGGAATGGTCCAGAGTTCCCTGATGGTGATCTTAACTGGGGAGTTCTGTAGAGACCCATATGTATACCTTACCCTCTTACCCTACACCTTCAACCCTTAACCAACCCCTACTGTCTAAACCACCACCTACAGCCCAGACAAGGGGCAGCCAATCACGCTCCTGGAAGCCTACCATCCTGCAGATTTAAGCTCCAACCCTATCCAAACACAATCAAGGTGCTCAGGATTACGTCAAAGTACCAGGCAGGTGCGTTGAAGCAGGGTTGGAGCTGAAGAATGCATGAAGGTAGCTCTCCAAAAGAAGGGTTGGAAACCCCTGGCTTTAGACCCCAATCTACACCCTGAATTCTAAACCTAAATTTGACCTTTACCCTAGACCAACACCCACAATTATAAACCTCCACCCAAACTTGTATCTACAATCTGGCCTTTCAACCAAAATTCTATACCTAAACTCTACTCTAGGTCTACTCCCTAGACCTGCAACCTAAACTGTTAACCTGCACTCAACATTCTGAACCTTCACCCAAACTTTGAACTGCACCCTAGACCTACACCCAACTTTCTAAACCTAAACATTAATTGACTTCCTAGACCTGCACCCTAATCTGCTAACCCCTACTCTCAACATTCTAAACCCTTACCCAAACTTCTTACTACGCCCTAGGCCTACACCCAACATTCTAAACCTACATTTTTATCAACTCTCAAAACATTTAACCTACACCCAACATTCTAAACCTCAACATAAACTTCCATCTACACTTAGACCTACACCCAACATTCTAAACCTTACACAAACTTCCTCTACTACCCTAGACCTACACCCAACATTCTAAAACTTCACAGAAACTTCCATCTACACCCTAGACCTACACCCAACATTCTAAAACTTCACAGAAACTTCCATCTACACCTAGACCTACACCCAACATTCTAAAACTTCACAGAAACTTCCATCTACACCCTAGACCTACACCCAACATTCTAAAACTTCTATCTACACCTTAGACCTACACCCAACATTCTAAAACTTCACAGAAACTTCCACCTACACCTTAGACCTACACCCAACATTCTAAAAACAAAACAAAAAAAAAACAGAAACTTCCATCTACACCCTAGACCTACACCCAACATTCTAAAACTTCCATCTACATCCTAGACCTACACCCAACATTCTAAAACTTCACAGAAACTTCCATCTACACCCTAGACCTACACCCAACATTCTAAAACTTCACAGAAACTTCCATCTACACCAAACATTCTAAAACTATCACAGAAACTTCCACTCTACACCTATAGACATAACACCCAACATTTCTAAACTATCCATTTACATCTAGATCTACATCACATTTAAGACTCCATCTATGATTCGTATGTACATACACCCAACTTGGCTGAAAGAGAGCCTTACAGACTTCCTCATTTGAATGAATCTAATCTCCAGAAGTTTTATTTAAACATGTCCAGTAACTTCATCTAACCTACAGACCCAACAAACACAGGAACTGTCCAGTCGGGAGTTCCTCTAGACCTCGACAGACATTTAAATTCAGCGAATTCATTACCTGACAACAATTTAAACTAATTTATCAGCTACCTTGCCCTAATTTGACATGACACACTGATAGTGACTGAGACACACTGAAGCTTAAACTCTTAACCAGAAGTCTGAAAATATCCATCTAGAGGTCAACCCCAGAGAAATGTACCTCTCATCGATTGGTCGTAACATCTCATTTGACATGTAGTTCTATTTGGCCAGTTTACTTAGTATGATTATGTCAACACAATACCTTAGTGGACCCTTTGTGTTCCATGTCCGGGAAGAAGTGTCACTCCAGAAAATGTGTATGCCTGTGGTGTTGATTTACAGTACCATGAAATGACCATGTATTGTTATGATTACCCTTATGTTCACCAAAATTGACACAGCTAAGTGACCAGTCGGGAATCCTCCCTGATTTGAATGTTTTTCCCGATGTAATTGTACACAGAAATTAACGAAAGAACCACATCAGGCACACTGAGAATAAGGATGAGAAAAGGAAAGCTGGGTCTCAGAAGTGAGTGGAGAAGTATTTGAGAGGTACAAGAGAGAGAGAGGTGTTGTCTTACACGATTGAAGTGTGAAACACCTTTTGAGAGAAATAGTTTCTCTACTTTGGGCTTCTATCTTTTGAGTATGGATTATTCAGACACAATATTATGTTGGGAAACCTCTTATGGTGTTGCCTATGTGTCCGGGGAAGAAGGTGTCCACCCAAAAAATGTGTTGTCCTGTGTGCTGTGGATTCTAGCAGTGACCATGAAACAATATGACAACACATGTTCTGTGTATTGATTACCCTTATGTTTCCAATAAATTGTAAACTAATAATCTGACTCCTTGTTTTTGATTGTTTTTCCACTTGTCAAATTAGTACCACCTGAGCAAATCAGACCCGATCAAGAACCACAAGGCACTACCCGACAAAAGCCTTACGCCATGTCTGAACATTTTCATTTGAATGTTTCATCTGGAAGTGTTCAACAGCTCTGTTCCAAAACCTAGTGAGCTGCCTTCCTTCTAATGTCTACTTAGACGACAGCATCCAAGCTTAACATCTTTTAAGTGTTGTTATTAAATGAAACTAATACTGGTAATAAAATAACATAGAACAAAAATACTTGCCAACTACCTTACAAAAACTTATTGAAGGTTTGGTGCAATACTATAATTACTCATATATATAAATGAAAACCAATTCAAAATATTAATGAAAACTATAACAGTATATAAACAACACACTCAAATAAGCATTCAAATAGATTTATTATAGTTTATGCAACAAGAAATGCTCCTGAATTGAAACAGATTATTAAAAGGTAAACAGATTTGAGTTTCTCTCTGGATTGCTGCTATGAGAAGTTGTACACTAAATGGTATGTTACCTGTAGTTTGCCGAGTAGGGTGGCATTCCACCAGGCCATGAGAATCTTTGGTTAATTAAACTAATTTTACAAGACCAATTTTCAAACAAAAGTATTGGCACCCCTTCTAATGAAAGGTTTGACTACTTTAGTAATTTCCACGAGTACAAATCTTAATGTTTAAGCATATAATGATATTCTAGGGAATCTAATGTTATAGCAACAGTTTGGACAGAACTCTTTTCTATTCTAACATGACAGTGTCTCTGTGTATAAGACAAGAATCAAAGAGAAATGATGATTCAGTCAGTGTGGAAGAACTTGACTGGTCTGCAGAAAGCAGCTGAACACCTCTGGTGTGACTTTAAATGAGCCACAAAACTCATCACCAAACACTAATGACTTGTTCATATGGGTACCGTCATTTCATACACTTCAAAACTGTTGCAACAGAGGTGTAAATACAATATTTAAGTACATGAATTATGTTTCCATCTTTGTTGCCACAGTTTGGAAGTGCTTTTTCTCTTCTAAAGAAGGGGTGTCAGTACTTTTGTCCATATAATGAATGCACAAGTCATTAGTGTTTGGTGATGAGTTTGTGGCTCATTTAAAGTCACACCAGAGGTGTTCAGCTGCTTTCTGCAGACCAGTCAAGTTCTTCCACACTGACTGAATCATCATTTCTCTTTGATTCTTGTCTTATACACAGAGACACTGTCATGTTAGAATAGAAAAGAGTTCTGTCCAAACTGTTGATATAACATTAGATTCCTAGAATATCATTATATGCTTAAACATTAAGATTTGTACTCATGGAAATTACTAAAGTAGTCAAACCTTTCTTTAGAAGGGGTGCCAATACTTTTGGCAATATAGTGTATGTTACAAGGCTTTGAAACTAGTTTTGAAATGGTTTCGTTAAAAATGTTCAGTCTTTTTGTACAGAGATCATGTAAACCCAGATGTTTTGCTGTCACATTTTCTTTAATTTCCAAGCATTTAAAGAGCAGATAACATAAATTTGCCTCTAATTCACTATGCAGTACATCCATTTGGGACAAATAAAATGTACTATATATCAGCATATATTATAGTTATAATTTCAGTATTCAAAGAAGCCTTTTTAACTAAGTCCACACTTGATTTCAGAAGTTTTAGGAGAACCATTTTTGGTTCTTATGAATCTAAATGTAAATATTTAGCAGCCGTGACTAGGTTCACAACAATATACATCATAATTTTCAGTGACATATATGGAGATTGCAGTATAAATGCTGATTTGGCCGATTGTTTCTTCTCACCTGGCTTAGGAGTTCTTGCATTAGTGCACATCTACACAATCTCAACATGCATCCATAAATGCTTATGAATCTTTAAACGAATGAGTGTGTACGCGTACACTCAAACGTTAGCACTCTTCATAGAGAAGGCTCTCAAGGCTCAGCCGGAGACTCGTCATCGTCACCGATGATTCCTTTCAGATACGAGCGTTTAAACTCCTCGAACACCAGGTCAGTTGTGTCTTCACTGAAGAGACAAAGAAGAAACTCAATCAATGCCGATAGAATAGCAGATGTGAAGATGAAGAGGAACAGTAAATCAGAACAAAGGTGTTTTATGTCAACGACACACACCCCTGTTCTGATGTCAGAATACAGTTTCTATTGAACACTAACAACAGATTTACTGAAAGAACGACGCTAAACTAGGGCTCCACACAAGAGACCGATCGCATTGAGATGGGACACGATATCAGCGATCCTCGCGAACTCAACTTTCCCTTCCCAGAGCCAACGCGGATCGCGTATCGTCTCAAGAGTGTGTGGCGTTGTTGCATATTAAAGACAGGGAAGTGAACGCCACACATTGTGCAAGGAACACGTGAACCAGAGACACGAGGACTCTATATGGAGGGTATTATATAACAGCACATATAGCATAAGATCATATCATGAACCCCGCTGAATATACACCCAGATATCGGACGATCACAATGGAAAATGATAACTGTGGCTTACCTCTCTTTAAGACGAGGAGAACAGGGAGAAAAGAAAGCAGATAACATTCGGTTATTATCAGATCAAGCGCTTTATACAATACAGATTGCGTTAAAGCAGAAAAATAACAGTGGTAATGTTGTAAAAATCATCAGTTATGAAACTAATTTAATTCCAGCTCTATAGAAGATAGAGCTCAATAACAGTGTCGATGTCGGTGTCATTATCCACCTCAATTCAGTTCAATGTTTACTCCGATAGTGTCAGTGCATATCAAATTGTTAATATTAATTGCCTTTAAAAATCCCATTCTAAATGACATGACCTCAGTAGATTAATTAGCTTGTAAAAACTCAAATCATAGTTATTAGGGTTATCATTAACTAAAAATAAAACGTCTTGAATTAAAATAAACCTAAAATGAAATACAATAATATATATAAAAAAAAAAACTTATTTTTATTTTAAACTTTAATGAACAAAAACAATTTCAGTTAGTTGCAAAGGCAGCTTTTCACATTTTCACTCAGTTTAACTTGATGCACTAAAATAACTCAAACTGAAATAATGTATAAAAACTACAAAAACTCAAAATGGCAAAAGTTACTAAAACGTTACCTAAGATGAAAGTATAACCAGAAAAACTAATTAAAATACTAATGAAAGCTATAGTAATATCTCAGTGATACTACAATAACACTGGCACTTATATTGGATGTTGATATGAGTATATGATAATGAATTTACAACTGTTCTAGGTGGAAGATTGTCTGGTTATTCAATACTGATAATAGTGTTTATGTGAGTGGAATTTGCTTCATGTACTGTAGTGCTATGTATGTGCATTTCATTGATTTTAGAAACGGAGAAATTCTCTAAATCTGTAAAATCAGGACTGGCGATGTGATCAGCTCACCTGGATCAGGTTTGGGATGCATGAGCTTGAAGGGAACCTCCACAGCAACCTCACTGAAACACACACACACACACACGATCACATCTCACAAACGCACACACTCACAAAGTCTAGACAACTTTACTGGATTCAACACTCACCTGGATCCAACGAGGCTGTAAGAGAGCAGAAAAAGCCATTAGCACCTTCCCTTACAGCTGCATATTAGTTTGGTTAGCATAAGTATGAACCCTAAACTCAAAACCGCTCATGTTCACTCACCCGGATGCATTACACTTCACCAGCACCCTATAAGCCACCAGCATTCCCAGAATCTCATTCAACACTTCATCCTTTACACTGCAGAGAATGTTAAAGAAATAGTTCAGCAAAAAAACATTCAAGATGTAGATGAGTTTGTTTCTTCATCAGATTTGGAGAAATGTGTCACTGCATCAGTGTCTCAGCAATGGATGCTCTGCAGTGAATGGGTGCCGTCAGAATGAGAGTCTGATAAAAACATCACAATAATCCACACCTCTCTGGAGAAGACAAAAGTTGAGACAAATCCATCATTAAGACGTTTGTGGATTATTGTGATGTTTTTATCAGCTGTTTGATCTCTCATTCTGACGGCACCCATTCACTGCAGAGGATCCAATGGTGAGAAAGTGATGCAATGCTACATTTCTCCAAATCTGATGAAGAAACAAACTCATCTACATCTTGACTGAGGGTGAGCACATTTTCAGAACGTTTTTATTTAGAGGTGAAATTTTCCTATTTGGACATTAGGGTCTTATCTATGAAAGCCTGTTTCCGCCACTGAATAAAACAACTTTTATATCTCACAATTCAGATTTTAGTTTTTGTGAGATTTGAGAGATAAAAACTCACTATAATGAGTAAAAGTTCAGTTTTGAGGGGAGGGGGAGGGAGGGTCGACTGATATGTTCTCGTAATTGCAAGTTTATATCTCACAATAATTTGTTTTAACTCACAGTTGCGAGTTAATATCACTATTATTCAATCAGTGTCACAATTATTACAATTCAAACGCAATTATGAGAAAAAAAGTCAGAATTGTGAGATAAAAGTCACAATGACCTTTTCAATGTGTTATGCAGTGGCGGAAACGGGCTTCTATACTTATCAGATTATCCATGTCCACTGAAAATAAACTGCTGTCGGACTTAAAAATTGAAACATAAATCACTTATAAATTGTTGGTAAATTTCACAATTACAAAGAAACTTGAAGTACCATATTGAATTAAACATGAAATTAAGTGGAAAGACTGAAATTGTATTTTCTGGTGAACATACACCAATAATTTGTATTTATAACTTTGAAAGCTATTTTTATGGTGTATAGGTGCATGCTCACATGCTGGAGGAGGCCAGGTTAGTGTCCTCGTGCTTTAGTTTTCCATCCAGAGCGAGTCCCAGTCTCTCAGGGGTATTGTCCAGCCTAGGACAGAGGGTGTAAACCTTCTTCAGACTCGTACCCGACGGCACCGTGTCCCTGTGACATCACAAACAGAACAATACAGATCTATAACTGACAGTGACATCACAAACAGAACAATAAAGATCTATAACTGACAGTGACATCACAAACAGAACACAAGTGTTACAGAATAACGATCTATAACTGACAGTGACATCACAAACAGAACACAAGTGTTACAGAATAAAGATCTATAACTGACAGTGACATCACAAACAGAACACAAGTGTTACAGAATAACGATCTATAACTGACAGTGACATCACAAACAGAACACAAGTGTTACAGAATAACGATCTATAACTGACAGTGACATCACAAACAGAACACAAGTGTTACAGAATAACGATCTATAACTGACAGTGACATCACAAACAGAACACAAGTGTTACAGAATAACGATCTATAACTGACAGTGACATCACAAACAGAACACAAGTGTTACAGAATAACGATCTATAACTGACAGTGACATCACAAACAGAACACAAGTGTTACAGAATAACGATCTATAACTGACAGTGACATCATAAACAGAACACAAGTGTTACAGAATAACGATCTATAACTGACAGTGACATCATAAACAGAACACAAGTGTTACAGAATAACGATCTATAACTGACAGTGACATCATAAACAGAACACAAGTGTTACAGAATAACGATCTATAACTGACAGTGACATCACAAACAGAACACAAGTGTTACAGAATAACGATCTATAACTGACAGTGACATCATAAACAGAACACAAGTGTTACAGAATAACGATCTATAACTGACAGTGACATCACAAACAGAACACAAGTGTTACAGAATAACGATCTATAACTGACAGTGACATCATAAACAGAACACAAGTGTTACAGAATAACGATCTATAACTGACAGTGACATCACAAACAGAACACAAGTGTTACAGAATAACGATCTATAACTGACAGTGACATCACAAACAGAACACAAGTGTTACAGAATAACGATCTATAACTGACAGTGACATCACAAACAGAACACAAGTGTTACAGAATAACGATCTATAACTGACAGTGACATCACAAACAGAATACAAGTGTTACAGAATAACGATCTATAACTGACAGTGACATCATAAACAGAATACAAGTGTTACAGAATAACGATCTATAACTGACAGTGACATCACAAACAGAACACAAGTGTTACAGAATAATGATCTATAACTGACAGTGACATCACAAACAGAATACAAGTGTTACAGAATAACGATCTATAACTGACTGTGACATCACAAACAGAACACAAGTGTTACAGAATAACGATCTATAACTGACTGTGACATCATAAACAGAACACAAGTGTTACAGAATAACGATCTATAACTGACAGTGACATCACAAACAGAACACAAGTGTTACAGAATAACGATCTATAACTGACAGTGACATCATAAACAGAATACAAGTGTTACAGAATAACGATCTATAACTGACAGTGACATCATAAACAGAATACAAGTGTTACAGAATAACGATCTATAACTGACAGAGACATCACAAACAGAACACAAGTGTTACAGAATAATGATCTATAACTGACAGTGACATCATAAACAGAATACAAGTGTTACAGAATAACGATCTATAACTGACAGTGACATCATAAACAGAATACAAGTGTTACAGAATAACGATCTATAACTGACTGTGACATCACAAACAGAACAAGTGTTACAGAATAACGATCTATAACTGACAGTGACATCACAAACAGAACACAAGTGTTACAGAATAACGATCTATAACTGACAGTGACATCACAAACAGAACACAAGTGTTACAGAATAACGATCTATAACTGACAGTGACATCATAAACAGAATACAAGTGTTACAGAATAACGATCTATAACTGACTGTGACATCACAAACAGAACAAGTGTTACAGAATAACGATCTATAACTGACAGTGACATCACAAACAGAACACAAGTGTTACAGAATAACGATCTATAACTGACAGTGACATCACAAACAGAACACAAGTGTTACAGAATAACGATCTATAACTGACAGTGACATCATAAACAGAATACAAGTGTTACAGAATAACGATCTATAACTGACAGTGACATCACAAACAGAACACAAGTGTTACAGAATAACGATCTATAACTGACAGTGACATCATAAACAGAATACAAGTGTTACAGAATAACGATCTATAACTGACAGAGACATCACAAACAGAACACAAGTGTTACAGAATAATGATCTATAACTGACAGTGACATCATAAACAGAATACAAGTGTTACAGAATAACGATCTATAACTGACTGTGACATCACAAACAGAACACAAGTGTTACAGAATAACGATCTATAACTGACAGTGACATCATAAACAGAATACAAGTGTTACAGAATAACGATCTATAACTGACTGTGACATCACAAACAGAACACAAGTGTTACAGAATAACGATCTATAACTGACAGTGACATCACAAACAGAACACAAGTGTTACAGAATAACGATCTATAACTGACAGTGACATCACAAACAGAACACAAGTGTTACAGAATAACGATCTATAACTGACAGTGACATCACAAACAGAACACAAGTGTTACAGAATAACGATCTATAACTGACAGTGACATCAGAAACAGAACACAAGTGTTACAGAATAAAGATCTATAACTGACAGTGACATCACAAACAGAATACAAGTGTTACAGAATAACGATCTATAACTGACAGTGACATCATAAACAGAATACAAGTGTTACAGAATAACGATCTATAACTGACAGTGACATCACAAACAGAACACAAGTGTTACAGAATAACGATCTATAACTGACAGTGACATCATAAACAGAACACAAGTGTTACAGAATAACGATCTATAACTGACAGTGACATCACAAACAGAACACAAGTGTTACAGAATAACGATCTATAACTGACAGTGACATCATAAACAGAACACAAGTGTTACAGAATAACGATCTATAACTGACAGTGACATCACAAACAGAACACAAGTGTTACAGAATAACGATCTATAACTGACAGTGACATCATAAACAGAACACAAGTGTTACAGAATAACGATCTATAACTGACAGTGACATCATAAACAGAATACAAGTGTTACAGAATAACGATCTATAACTGACAGTGACATCACAAACAGAACACAAGTGTTACAGAATAACGATCTATAACTGACAGTGACATCACAAACAGAACACAAGTGTTACAGAATAACGATCTATAACTGACAGTGACATCACAAACAGAACACAAGTGTTACAGAATAACGATCTATAACTGACAGTGACATCACAAACAGAACACAAGTGTTACAGAATAACGATCTATAACTGACTGTGACATCACAAACAGAACACAAGTGTTACAGAATAACGATCTATAACTGACTGTGACATCATAAACAGAACACAAGTGTTACAGAATAACGATCTATAACTGACAGTGACATCACAAACAGAACACAAGTGTTACAGAATAACGATCTATAACTGACAGTGACATCATAAATGTGACACTAAATGTTACATTTGAACCTAGAGAGGATTTTAAAACATCAGAGATGTGCTTCACAACATAAAACGCTTCAATGCTATATTAATAATGCAGCATTATTCTAATACATCTCATTTGGAGCAGAATCTAAGAATGCACTCAATGAACCCGTTTGACGTTTCCAGGAATATACACCACAGCAGGGTGTTTAACTTCTATAAAGGTAAAATCTACACATAATAATGTGGTGTTGGTACTCACCCGGTTTCCTCATAGGCCACAGTTTTGATGTACTTGTCGTTTGAGTAAAGCACCACATTAGTGACCTGCTCCACTGTCAGAGAAACAGAAAACACTGGGTAACACACTGAAAACACACGTTCACGTCAGTTTTAAAGTGTGAAGTGTTCACGCACCTGAGACTAACAGGTCCTTCATGTTCCTGTTGGAGCTGTTGTCGATGTCCACGGTAATGTTGATCTTCTCTCCGTGATAATACGTCTGTAACAATCAACAGTTTCAACTCAGTACTTTTATTTATGGCTTAGTTGTGGAAAAAGCAATAAGTGTATTCACGGTTGTGACTGCTGATGTTAATATTATCAATAAAGAGCTCTAGATATGATGATGCAGGACGTCTCACCTCTTTCTCCAGACTGACGCGCATGTGCAGCGGTTTATCAGACATGATGAATTCACAGGTGGTCTCGGCCGATGGAGCCTCGCTGCCTTTATCTGGAGCGTACTGGATCTTTCTGATGGCCAACCGGACCGAACTCCTGCAGAAACACATACGGAGCACTCAAGACCACATGAACACGGTCTGGGTCTTTACAGACTATCACAATGTACATGTTTATAATATCTACATGCTTTATAGTTGCATTTAGCAGATTAGAGCGGAGTAATATCGTTTACATTTTTTTAAATCATCAGTAGACATTTGCTATATAGTATACTGCATTACATGTACTGCTGTACGCATGCAGATAAAGATGGACATACTCATATGTGTGACCTTGGAGTCTTAAGTCGCTGAGGTATATTTGTAGAAATAGCCAACAATACATTGTATGGGTCGAAATCACCGATTTTTATTTTATGTCAAAAATCATTAGGATATTAAGTAAAGATCATGTTCCATGAAGATATTTTGTACATTTCCTACCGTAAATATAGCAAAACTTAATTTTTGATTAGTAATATGCATTGCTAAGAACTTAATTTGAACAACTTTAAAGATGATTTTCTCAATATTTAGATTTTTTTGCACCCTCAGATTCCAGATTTTCAAATAGTTGCATCTCAGCCAAATATTGTCCTATCATAAACCATACATCAGTGGAAATATTATTTATGTATAAATCTGATAAATTGACCCTTATGACTGGTTTTGTGCTCCGGGGTCACATATTTAGATAAAGAGATTACACCGCCCTGCATCAGATTTGCAGAATTAAATCCAATACTAGTTTCTTACTAATTGTGTGACGCTGATTTCAAAAATAGAGGCTGTTTTGCTCGAGCAGGTCACACTTTCTCACAAAATGATGCATTTTTTAGCATGTTTGCTTAGAGCAGGGTTCCTCAAATCTTTCCCTGGAGGTCCAATCTGCTGCAGTTTATCTCCAGCCCTGATCAAACTCACTCACCTGTGATTGTCTAATAGACACTGATTAGCACGCTCAGGTGTGTTTGATTAGGGTTAGAGCTAAACTCTGCAGGAGTGGGACAGATTTGAGGATCCCTGGCTTAGAAAGTGAAGTCTTGCATTTTCCTTTAAACAGCAAAACACTTCCACAAACACATGATTCCTGTCTTCTTCTGGGCCAGATCACAGCTATTTAACTCTCAGCCCATTGCATGGCATTATTTTATGCTAGAATTATGGCCAGAGACAGAAGAAAATGCAAATGTGAGCCAGACGTTTTCTGCTACATTTGTGTGTGTTTTACTGAATCCAAGAATCTATTGGTTTTGAGGGAAAAAAAGTGTCTTCAAATGTAATATTTAGAAAAAAAACTGCATGATGCAAAGTTTTTATTGATATTTTTGAATTCCGCATCACCAGATTAGGTAATATCAGGCATTATTTGGGCAAATCAGCAGAATTTTATGACTGTGTCATACAGTTTATATTTTTCAAGCCCTGGTCTGGGCTTCGAGGTGTCTTGTACTGGTCTGGTTTGGTTCTTTTAGGGGGTCTTATGACGGTCTGGTAATGAATACTGTGTGCTTGGGACTTTTCTCACCTCTTTTGGGCTTTTTCATCTTGATTTTCTGCACAGAACGCCTTCACCTCAAACTCCACTGCACAATGCTGCACAAACACATTCATTATTGCTCCAATTAATCACACAAATACACGGTTATTACAGTTAACCACGACTTAAAGAGTGTGTTCTCGTTTGTTCGGGGGGAAAACAAGAATGGAAATAATATATGGAAAATAATGAATTAAAACAAATTGATTTAAATGCAGGACACAAACACATATATAGTTTATAAAAAAAGATATAAAGATCACAAAACAAATGTTGATTTGTGAAAGTTCACCTTTCCTACATCTGTGGGCCCCGGCTGCAGACACACTGAACATGGCAGGTTATCTGGAAACTGAGAGAAGCATTTTCACAAATCATAACACGTACAGAAGAAGCTTATTGTGCTGTTTTTCGGTTTGATTTTCACCTCGAAGAAGAAGGGATACGCGTTGTCTCCGAGTTTGCGCAGGATCTTCTCCTGTACTTTGGTGTGAACGCTGCGTTCCTTGTCCTGCAGAGGAGGATAGACCTGTCGAGTGCACAGGAAGATATCCCTGCGAAACGCTATGCCCATCACGTCCATATCATTCCGACCGTACCGGAACGTAGAGGACAGCATGACGTAGACTAGAGCAGACAAACACAGGCTTTAATTCATCCACACAGCTCCGCACTGCCATCTGTCGGTCAACCTGTCTCACCTTTCTTCCCTTTCACCTGCTCGGGGTCGATCAGCACCACTCCATCTGACACACAAGAGAGAGACAATCAGAGAAATCTGTGACTTTACTTTCATTTAATCTATAAAGTCTACCGGATCATGCAAATTAGGGCCTCTATATGATCAAAACTTGCTTTTAAATCACCACACTCAATCTACTTCTGTCTGATTGATAGTTTAGAGTTTATCCAGTAAATGCTCTTTTAGTGTAATTGCTTCAGCTCGAGCTTCACGTGTCTTTTTACTGTCAAATCTTGACTGTTTTTGATCAAGTAAAGATCAGAATAACTGCAGTAATATCTCCAGATGAACACTTTCTGAAGCAGCTCAGCTTTACTTGATTCTCCATCAATCATGTTTTAATCTCAGATCTGATCATCAGGATCTTCTGAGGAGCGTTTGTTACTTTCACTGTTCCTCAGCGGAGGAATGATCTTCATCACATCTTCTGAGGAGCGTTTGTTACTTTCACTGTTCCTCAGCGGAGGAACGATCTTCATCACATCTTCTGAGGAGCGTTTATTACTTTCACTGTTCCTCAGCGGAGGAACGATCTTCATCACATCTTCTGAGGAGCGTTTATTACTTTCACTGTTCCTCAGCGGAGGAACGATCTTCATCACATCTTCTGAGGAGCGTTTATTACTTTCACTGTTCCTCAGCGGAGGAACGATCTTCATCACATCTTCTGAGGAGCGTTTGTTACTTTCACTGTTCCTCAGCGGAGGAACGATCTTCATCACATCTTCTGAGGAGCGTTTGTTACTTTCACTGTTCCTCAGCGGAGGAACGATCTTCATCACATCTTCTGAGGAGCGTTTATTACTTTCACTGTTCCTCAGCGGAGGAATGATCTTCATCACATCTTCTGAGGAGCGTTTGTTACTTTCACTGTTCCTCAGCGGAGGAATGATCTTCATCACATCTTCTGAGGAGCGTTTGTTACTTTCACTGTTCCTCAGCGGAGGAACGATCTTCATCACATCTTCTGAGGAGCGTTTGTTACTTTCACTGTTCCTCAGCGGAGGAACGATCTTCATCACATCTTCTGAGGAGCGTTTGTTACTTTCACTGTTCCTCAGCGGAGGAACGATCTTCATCACATCTTCTGAGGAGCGTTTGTTACTTTCACTGTTCCTCAGCGGAGGAACGATCTTCATCACATCTTCTGAGGAGCGTTTGTTACTTTCACTGTTCCTCAGCGGAGGAATGATCTTCATCACATCTTCTGAGGAGCGTTTGTTACTTTCACTGTTCCTCAGCGGAGGAATGATCTTCATCACATCTTCTGAGGAGCGTTTGTTACTTTCACTGTTCCTCAGCAGAGGAACGATCTTCATCACATCTTCTGAGGAGCGTTTATTACTTTCACTGTTCCTCAGCGGAGGAACGATCTTCATCACATCTTCTGAGGAGCGTTTGTTACTTTCACTGTTCCTCAGCGGAGGAATGATCTTCATCACATCTTCTGAGGAGCGTTTTGTTACTTTCACTGTTCCTCAGCGGAGGAACGATCTTCATCACATCTTCTGAGGAGCGTTTGTTACTTTCACTGTTCCTCAGCGGAGGAACGATCTTCATCACATCTTCTGAGGAGCGTTTGTTACTTTCACTGTTCCTCAGCGGAGGAATGATCTTCATCACATCTTCTGAGGAGCGTTTGTTACTTTCACTGTTCCTCAGCGGAGGAACGATCTTCATCACATCTTCTGAGGAGCGTTTGTTACTTTCACTGTTCCTCAGCGGAGGAATGATCTTCATCACATCTTCTGAGGAGCGTTTGTTACTTTCACTGTTCCTCAGCGGAGGAATGATCTTCATCACATCTTCTGAGGAGCGTTTGTTACTTTCACTGTTCCTCAGCGGAGGAACGATCTTCATCACATCTTCTGAGGAGCGTTTGTTACTTTCACTGTTCCTCAGCGGAGGAACGATCTTCATCACATCTTCTGAGGAGCGTTTGTTACTTTCACTGTTCCTCAGCGGAGGAATGATCTTCATCACATCTTCTGAGGAGCGTTTGTTACTTTCACTGTTCCTCAGCGGAGGAACGATCTTCATCACATCTTCTGAGGAGCGTTTATTACTTTCACTGTTCCTCAGCGGAGGAATGATCTTCATCACATCTTCTGAGGAGCGTTTATTACTTTCACTGTTCCTCAGCGGAGGAATGATCTTCATCACATCTTCTGAGGAGCGTTTGTTACTTTCACTGTTCCTCAGCGGAGGAATGATCTTCATCACATCTTCTGAGGAGCGTTTGTTACTTTCACTGTTCCTCAGCGGAGGAACGATCTTCATCACATCTTCTGAGGAGCGTTTGTTACTTTCACTGTTCCTCAGCGGAGGAACGATCTTCATCACATCTTCTGAGGAGCGTTTATTTCTTCATCTCTCAATCAGCAGTGCATTATATTTAAATATCATCTTACCAAGACATATTATTGGAGATATAGAGCGACCGCTGATATTTACATCATATTATGTCAGAATCTGCTCTATTGTTATAAAGATATCAGCAGAATTTCATTGTTCATATGCTAAAAATATCAGCCTCTGCAGCAAATTGCATAATTATGAATAAAAGTGAGCAATATAAGTTCTCCATATTCTCACTATATCAGACTATATGAGCCATAAAAGCCTAATGGATGAAATATGATACTTCAAAACAATATTTCAAGATATTTAAGATTTTGTATAAAGGCTCAAAATCTTCCACTTCAGAAAATGTGATTTTTATGGACTTTTCATATATCAGGCCTCATGGAGTTAAATTCATTTACAGGGTTTTGTATTGCGGTAAATGGTATTGATTAGATAATATCATTATTTCTTAAAACATGGTTTCCCAAACTGGGGTTCATTAACATTTGGGGGTTACGAGTTAATGAAAAGCTAACAATTGATCGTGAAAAAAATTATATACACATATATATATACATACACATATATATATATATACATATACATATACACACACATATACATATACACACACATATATATATACACATATATACACACACACATACACATACATATATATACATATACATATATATATACACACACACACAACATATTATACCACATATACACACACACACACACA
Source organism: Schizopygopsis pylzovi (assembly GCA_027422435.1). Lineage (NCBI taxonomy): Eukaryota > Metazoa > Chordata > Actinopteri > Cypriniformes > Cyprinidae > Schizopygopsis > Schizopygopsis pylzovi. Next base: position 55,211,097 of record CM049817.1, on the reverse strand, counting down.
CACACACACACACAATAAATACAAATCTAAAAAAAATCATAATAACACCTTTACTAAACATATCTGTTTACCTACATATAAAAAACATCACAGAACCATGAATATGCAACTTTGTTATATTGCAATATTAAGTTCAATTTTCAGGTGGAATTCAGGGTTCATCTGATTTTTTGTTTTTTAAAGGAAGACATCATATCCTGTTGCCCATAGAGTCACTTTGCATTATAACTATCCAAGCGTGATTTGCATGTGAGCCGTGATTGGCTGTTAAACTCACCAACAGGATCAACACAATCACAGTGATCCACGAAATCCCGTTTCCCCATGTAAACGCCCACCTATGACATCACACACACCGTTAACCAATCACTGACGACTAACACTTAACGTGTGTCATGTGCACAACACAGACATCAGTACACAAAACAGCTCTGAATCTGTTCAATGGTGGGACAGATACTCACAGATTTGTCTCTGGAGAGTTTCTTGTAGATGACGTGTTTGGGACTCATTCTGTCTGCTGGAGCTGAAACATGATGATCAAGAAACACGTCTTACATCTCTGCATTTGGCAAATGCTTTTATCCAGAATGACTTGTTTAAAACATGCATCCTGTTTTCCCTGGGAATCGAACCCATGAGCTACAGAAAGTATTCTCTCTCTCGGTGGTGGATCTTCTAAATATTGAAATCATGTTGTTATGAATATCTGTAATCTCTCACACACACACATCAGCAGGTTCAGCTCTGAGCCGATGACTCACAACACTAATCTAGAGTAACACCTCCACACAAACACAATCGTCTGTTATTAACACTTACTGTATTATCAGAATGCACTTCTATACATCTATTACTGCTAGTTCTGTTATTAATAATAAATGACTAATAAGTATTCTCTACTTCTAATAACATTTATATATGCTAAATATATATAATACAAATAATATAATACAATAATAATTTAATAAAAACACCTAGCTACCTGTCTATCTACATAATTACTATACATATATATATTTGTTATACGATAAAAATAATAATAATTGCTTATTAAAAAGTATAATAATTATTATTATTATAACTACTATAAACACATTATTACTTGTATTTATTTATAAGATGACTAATGTTCTCTACTTTAATAACATTTATAATGCTAAAAACTATAATACAAATAAATAAACCAATAATAATTAAATTAATAACATCTAGCTACCTGTCTATCTACATAATTACTATACATATATATATATTTGTTATACGATAAAATAATAATAATTGCTTATTAAAAAGTATAATAATTATTATTATAACTACTATAAACACATTATTACTTGTATTTGTTATTTATAAGATGACTAATGTTCTCTACTTTTAATAACATTTATAATGCTGACTCCTATTCTTAAAAACTATAATAAAATAAACGAATAATAATAAAATTAATTAAAAAAATCTAGCTACCTGTCTGTCTACATAATAACTATACTATATATTTGTTATACAATTAAAAAAAAATTGAATTCTGCAGTCTCACTTTATTAAAAAGTATAATAATAATTATTAAATATAATAATTATGGTCTTTCTTATTATTTGATATAATAATAATAATAATAATAATTATTATTATTATTATTATTATTATTATTATTATAACTACTATAAACACATTATTTGTATGTCTAATTTTACAATTTGAATTAAACAATATAATACTGACTGCAAATTCATTTTATAAAAAGCTATAATCATCATCATCTTCATAATTACCTCTATATATTTGTGATTTATAAGATGTCTAATATCCAATTTGACTGAAAATTCTAATATTGTCTGCAGACTCACTTTATTAAAAACTATAATAATGATAAAATCTCATAACTACTGTATATTTATATTTAAATACACATTTATTTATCCTATCACAATAAATACTATTATATATTAAGTATAAGGACTTTAATAAAAATCCTAACACTTAATGCAGACTCCCTTTAATCAAAATGATAATATCTACTATATTATTGATTTGTAATAAGTCTAGAACTGACTGCAGACTCTCTTGATAAACTCTAATAATAATCTGCATCACTATCTCTGTTCTGCGTGCAGCGGTTACTCACCCGTCTGTTGTGGTGTAGTGTCGGGTTCAAGCGTGAGTGGATGCTGTCTGGGGTCCAGGGCCAGTATTTGTAAGCTGTGACTCCGCCCACCGCGGCTCGGCTCTTTTCCATCCGCGAGATTAGCATCTCTGGCTTGCAGAAGTTATGAAGACGCACAACTAATCCAATCACAGGCGTATGAAGACAAACATGCAGGAACATCGTTCTTATATCACACGTGTTCAATAAACAAGAAGAGAGCATCTTTACTAGAATAACCTCACACAGAGTATGAGGACTGAAGGAGGTTTCTCAGGGTCAGTTAGGAGAGGACTAGTTCAAGCACCAATAACAGCTCTGCCAGCATTTACTGTCAAACCAGAATAACTCAAGAAAACACAGAAGGAGATGTTTAGCAGAAAAACAGAGACCGCCAGGCTCCAGAGACGCGTAATAAACACAGCCCGTATGATTCAGGATTTATTTTCAGGCTTCTAAATATATATAAATATTTGTGTGCATGAAACAGAAAAGTAACCCTTTGCACACTAAATATCTTGACTTTTAAAATGTTAGTTGCACCTTTGATTATCAGCGATTGCAATTATCAGCGTAAATACTTCAATTAAGTATTATCTTCATTTGAAATACTTCAAGCATTATGTTGATTTAAACATTTACTAATACATTATTCAAATCAAGATCTTGTATAAATGTAGGTTTTAATTGTTGTTGTTTTAAAATGACAATACAAACAAATTATATTCATGTTACACAAATTAATTGCATTAATATAATTAAATTATACATGTCAAAAAAGTATAATTTTATAATAAATGATTGTAATAAAATGAAGAGATTTTTTTTTAAATCAAATATCTAAATTAACCGTAAACAAAGTGAAATAATAAATACTCAACTAAATGTATTGCTCATTAATTAATGTTACTTTATTTATTAATGAGACTTTTTGGTTTAGTTGCAATCTATTCTTCACACAAAACACACGGGTCGAATTAAAATAATCAAAAATTCCATTAATTAAGAAATTAAGTAGCATTAATGAGCAATACAGTTGAATATTCATCAACTTTGTTAACAGTTATTAGTTCATGTAAGCTCAGGTCTATTAAATAACATTAACATATATTATTTGATTTTACATTAAAATATTAATTCTTATGCAATTCAAATTAAAAAAATATTTTTTTATGAATTGAATTCATTCTTAATATAATTTATGTAACAATTATATAATAATTTGTTTTATTGTAATTTTACAACAATAAATTAAACAATGCAATTATAAATAAATTTGATATAATTGTAGAAATAATATTTTTGTATTTGAATAATTAGTAAATGTTAAAATCAACAAAGGCTAATGAATGCTTGAAGTATTTCAAAGAAAGAATTTAAATAAGTATTTTGTAGCTCATAATTATTTTAACTAATGAAACGTGTTTTTTTTTATTTTACGTTTTGTTTGTAAAGTTTCCCCAATATTTCATCAGAACATATTGACTGAAAGCGACCCTTTGCACACTAAATATCTTGACAATAATTTAAACCAAACCAAAAAGTCCCATTAATAAATAAAGTAACATTAATTAATGAGCAATACATTTAGTTGAGTATTTATTATTTCACTTTGTTTACGGTTAATTTAGATATTTGATTAAAAAAACAAATCTCTTCATTTTATTACAATCATTTATTATAAAATTATACTTTTTTACATGTATACTTTAATTATATTAATATTTATAATTTGTGTAACATGAATATAATTAGTTTGTATTGTCATTTTAAAACAACAACAATTAAATACATTTATACAATTGTTAAAAACAATAGATCTTGATTTTAATAATGTATTAGTAAATGTTAAAATCAACATAATGCTTGAAGTATTTTAAATTAAGATAATACTTAATTGAAGTATTTACGCTGATAATTCATGTTAACTAATGTAAACCATAAGAACCCTGTAACCCAGTATTTCATTCACAGAACATTATAAAAGCATTCATTCCTGAATAATACTGATGCGTCATCTTTTACTAGTATATCTGGCGGTGTCGTATCAACTAAAGATAGCTGGTCCGTTACAGGAACACAGGATTAGAACGATCCCTTACATAACGCATGTTTGGGAGTGATTATAGAAAAGACTGAACGCTCATCAGCAGGTAGCTCCATAAAGCCTTCGATTTAAGACCGTGTTGTCCATCTCAGCAGTCTGAGTGCTGATGTCAGCTCAAGGGATTATACACCGAGAAAAGACCCTCTTATCGTTCTCATCTCATTTACACAGAGGTCCGAGAAACCTCAGGCGAACTCCATCACTCATGCACCGCTTTCCAGTAAAAACAAACCAGTGAAAGTACCGTCCCACACATTTTATAGTGTGCAAACATATACAGAGAACTCGTATACATTACAATTATCTTCCACAGTCCGTTTAAGCCAGCCCACTCTCAGCCACACCCACAAGAGGGCGGGGCTAAACATAAGCCACACCCATACGTCAACCATAAAGTGTGCAGTCCACTCCGCTCACCATGTGAAACCAAGTGCACTTGTTCGGCACCTCGACAGACTGCAGCGTTGAGCGTGAGGGGACGTAGTGTTCGGTCGAGTATGAAGGTGCATTACAGGCTTTAAGTGCGAGCGTCACCAGATCTGCTGCTGGCATCGGGCCAATCACAAGTGCACTTGTTTTCATTTGCTAAAGAGCTGAAGGAGAGGGTCTGCGTAGAGTTTGATACAGTATTTGAAACAGACGTCATGCTCGGAGGAAACACTGTCAGGATATGAGCAGCGTATGAAATATAAAGAACAGAGCATTGCTTTCTCCAGTAAAACACATTTATCTCACTGCATTTATTCAGCATCACACGCACACTAATCCAGGATCTGAGGGGAGGGGCTTAGGACAGAGAGCACTGTGATTGGCCAAAATAATAAGTGACTGCGTTTTTATTCATATTAAATTAAGTATGATATCTAGCCGAACTATGGTTTATAAATCATTTTCTCTACAGAAATTAGAAATTATTAAAATAAACATTTAAACAATAGGAGGAATTGTGGAAAATATATGTTTGAATCTCATGCATGACAAAAAAAAAAAAATAAGAGCATTAATTAAAAACAGCGACACGGTCAGGAGGTAAATCACACAAAATGTTTAAGTGATACTTCACCCCAAAATCAAAAAGAAATAATTTCGCATAAAGATATTATTTATGCTTATTTTTTTTATAGTAACAATTTTTTGTGTTTCAAATTTTTTATATTACTTGATGCATGTACATTGTTTTGCAATCCAAAATAATTTACATTATGCATACAAAGGGCTGTTTTTAGAATTAGGATTTTTCAATATTGTGAAATTATTTTCTTTTTGCAATGCAATTAGAAAATGAGGGTTCATTGTGTTTAAATATCACAAAAATGTCATTATTTTAAAGACATTATTGTGTGAAATTCATCCAAAATAAAATATTCAATACATGCATTTTATTCATAAGGGGGGCTTGGGATTTCCAGAACTCAAGGAAAATATTGAACCGTGAACAGTGCCATCCACAGAGCTCAACTGGAACTGCATCTCACACACACACACACACACACACACACACACACACACACACACACACACACAGCATCTGTAGAAGGCAAAGCATAAACTGACAGTAGACACGATTTTAAATCCATGTTAAAACTAGCAGTAAGAGTCGTGTAGGACAGAGTCACTCGTGTAATCAGACAGTACATGAAAGCGGATATAAATATGTATAGTGTGTGTACGGTGCGGTCCGATCATACGGGCAGCACACACACACAGATGGCATTGTGGGAAAGGTAGTTCAAGAGGCCAGTGGGACGTGAGGGTGGGCTCACTTTCCTTCTGTCTTTACAGTCTGTTTCATCCAATCACGGCAGGGCGGCGCTCAACCAATCACAGCAGAGGAAGAGAGCGGCCGGTCACATGTCCGACCAAAGCACGGCCTTGCTGCCTTTCTCAATGCTGACCACGTACGTGCCCGACGGAGACCAGGACACCGAATTTATGGCAGAACTACAAACAGGACAAAGACAAGGTTTATTGAGAAGAGCTTTTTTACATCTGTAACTTGATCATAAATAAATACATTCAGCATGGCATATTATGCATCGACAATATTTTTAGATGGCGTCTAAATGTTAATGTCCTGTATTAACGAGACTCAAGAGATTGAAAAGAACAATATCCAACCAATCTCTATAATTCATTTACACACAAACAAACACTGAAGCATGAATAGATCTGCTCCCAACCACTAGAATATGAAGATAACGTTCACACTGCAAAAATAATTATCCTTTCTTAGTATTTCATCTTTTTTCTAGCGCAAATATCAAATGAAGTAACATTTACTTGAGAAGCAAACGACACACGGAGACTTGTTTTATGAGAAATAGAGTTAAAGATCAATAGAATCAAATATCTTCCAACAGGCTCATAAAAACTGATTTAATTCAAAGGGAACACAAGTTCTCATTCCCTATATATACTGATATTTCTTCTCATTTTCAGCAGAAACTTAATTTCTCAATTTATCAGAAAACAAAACTTCATATCTTCTACTTGCATCTCAAGCAAATGCATTTTGATTGAAGACTGTTTCGATATTTGTACAAGCAAACATAAAAAATACAATGAAAGTGCATGCAATATTTAATACCATGATTTTAACACTGACTAATTTAAAGAGATTAATATAGTGTGAGATAATGTTAATTTTTGGGTGAACAATCCCTTTAAATTGTGTAAGAGCGAATTCAAAATAAGACCTTTTAAGACCCACAGAGACGCAGAGTATGTGAATTTGCTATATACACACACACACACACACACACACACACATGTAATAATACCCAGATCACCTCCTAAAATGAGCAGCATACAACCAGAAGTGACTATTCCACAATGCACTTAACAAGATTTCCCATTTACACGGAGATAAACCAAATGTTTATAAAGCATACTTAAATAAAATTCACACTTTCAGAACTGATAACTAGAAAGCCATGTGACAAATCTTTGTTCGTCACAATAAAACAAATGGTAGGCAATATACAGAATATAATGCAGTGATCAGTACAGTAGTATATAGTGTGGGCATGTGTGTGTGTGTGTGTGTGTGAGAGAGAGGTGAGAGAGAGAGTGTGTGTGTGTGTGTGTATGTGTGTGTGTGTGTGAGAGAGAGTGTATGTGTGTGTGTGTGAGAGAGAGTGTATGTGTGTGTGTGTGTGTGTGAGAGAGAGTGTATGTGTGTGTGTGTGTGTGTGTGTGAGAGTGTGTGTGTGTGTGTGTGTGTGTGTGAGAGAGTGTTTGTGTGTGTGTGTGTGTGTGTGTGTGTGTGAGAGAGAGTGTATGTGTGTGTGTGTGTGTGTGTGTGAGAGAGAGTGTATGTGTGTGTGTGTGTGTGTGTGTGTGTGTGAGAGAGAGTGTATGTGTGTGTGTGTGTGTGTGTGAGAGAGAGTGTATGTGTGTGTGTGTGTGTGTGTGTGAGAGTGTATGTGTGTGTGTGTGTGTGTGTGTGTGTGAGAGTGTATGAGGTTGTGTGGTTGTGTGGTTGTGTGTGTGTGTGTGTGTGTGTGAGAGAGTGTATGTGTGTGTGTGTGTGTGTGTGTGTGTGTGTGTGTATGTGTGTGTGTGTGTGTGTGTGTGTGTGTGAGAGAGTGTATGTGTGTGTGTGTGTGTGTGTGTGTGTGTGTGAGAGAGAGAGTGTATGTGTGTGTGTGTGTGTGTGTGTGTGTGTGTGTGTGTGTGAGACGTCCCGCTCACCTGTGACCCTTATCAAGGCTTTTGTCTAGTTTCCCCGTCAGAACGTTCCAGATGTACAGAACACCGTCTGAAGAACCGGCCGCCACATATCTTCCATCAGGACTGAAACAAACACTCAGAGCTTCAATTAAACCAACTCATTCAATTAAACGCAACCTCAACAAAAACTTGAGGATGTTAAAAGCTCGTGGGTTTGAATGTTTGAAAGTAAATCTAATCTAAGGACCCTTTTCACAAGACCGATGATGGGTTTAACAGTCATCAGCATCGTAAATCCTCGAAAGTTTAGATTTTTTTAAATGCATGTACATTTATAACACTACTTTGTATTAGATCAGGGGCTCCCAAACTTTTCAGCCCACGACCCCAAAATAACGGTGCCAGTGACTCGCGACCCCCACTATCCTCGGAGGTGGTTAAAATATACAAACGTTGCACGCAACGGCGCACATGCATCAATAGGCCTATCAAAACATGCGCATAGCCTAAAAACAACGTTCTAACAACCAAATAATTTGTTTTATAGTCATTTACTCATTCGTTTAATTTCAACATTAACCTCACCTAATGAGATGGGTGGGTATTAACCAACGTTTAATTTCAACAAAAATAATATCCTAAGCCTAAAGCGAAAAATTACCTACGTGCACATGTCGGAATGTTTAACATGGTGCTGTAAATTGATCGTTTATTTGTCATTAATCTGTCGTTATAACCTCAGGGGTCGCGATCAAACGGAAAGAAAATCGAAAGGCTGATGGCTTTTTTATTTGCATGTTTTTTAAGGTAACCATTAAATACTACTTTTTATTTTTTGTTAGCTATGGATAAAATATGTTATTTCTAATACTTAAAAACGTTTATTTGATTTCTGGAAATCATCTCGCGACCCCCCCCTAACTGTCCCCCCTAACCCCTACTTTGGGAACCACTGTATTAGATCACCTTTGCATCAAAAAACAACTAGTTAAGGCTAATGCGAGGGTGTTTCTAATGCAGCGTCTATGGGAGGGAGGATAAATCTAATCGTTTTACTTTTATAGAAAGTCATGAAAATACTATCGTGGAGTTTATTTTGTCATTTCCATTCACTGCTCTTCAAGTTAACCAACTATGACCACCGCTGCCGAGAAACACGGAAATGTGAAAAAGGTCCATAAACTACAGTATATTAAACAATTATAATACCACCACATATTCATTTCTTTACAGTACAGTTGTAATTAACATCATGTCTTTTTTTTACAATTAAAACATTTACATAATATAACAACAATTGATATTGCAATGTTACACAAAGTAATACATTTTTTGGCAGACGTGCAGCCACGATTTTAAAATATAAACAATAAAAAAAAAAATTGTATCCGTTTATTAGCATGTAACTAAATAATTCACCTGAACGTGACCCTGGTGAAGTCTGAAGCACACTTGAAACCTTGAGCACTGCAGAAAGACAGGAGTAATACAAAAATGACCTTTATTATTACAACTCTCGATGCATTTAAAGCTGGAACACCAAAGAGCAATGCATAATAAACAGACTATTGAGTGGAGAAGAGAGAAACGCACTTAAACGTCTGTCGCACTGCATTACTGCGCAGGTCGATGATTTTCACCAGATCATCACGAGAGCAGGTCAGCAGCTCGGTCCGGTCCTGATTCAGGTCCAAAGATGTAACGCGTCCCTGCAACTCCAGCTCACGCACAATACTCTCCGACCTAAACACACACAACCCCAGACACAGAAGGATTTGAGCACCGCAACACAACTCTACGTATTCTCTCCGACCTAAACACACACAACCCCAGAAACAGAAGGATTTGAACACACAACACAACTCTACGTATTCTCTCCGACCTAAACACACACAACCCCAGAAACAGAAGGATTTGAGCACCGCAACACAACTCTACGTATTCTCTCCGACCTAAACACACACAACCCCAGAAACAGAAGGATTTGAACACCGCAACACAACTCTACGTATTCTCTCCGACCTAAACACACACACAACCCCAGAAACAGAAGGATTTGAGCACCGCAACACAACTCTACGTATTCTCTCCGACCTAAACACACACAACCCCAGAAACAGAAGGATTTGAGCACCGCAACACAACTCTACGTATTCTCTCCGACCTAAACACACACACACAACCCCAGAAACAGAAGGATTTGAGCACCGCAACACAACTCTACGTATTCTCTCCGACCTAAACACACACAACCCCAGAAACAGAAGGATTTGAGCACCGCAACACAACTCTACGTATTCTCTCCGACCTAAACACACACAACCCCAGAAACAGAAGGATTTGAACACCGCAACACAACTCTACGTATTCTCTCCGACCTAAACACACACAACCCCAGAAACAGAAGGATTTGAGCACCGCAACACAACTCTACGTATTCTCTCCGACCTAAACACACACAACCCCAGAAACAGAAGGATTTGAACACCGCAACACAACTCTACGTATTCTCTCCGACCTAAACACACACACACACACACAACCCCAGAAACAGAAGGATTTGAGCACCGCAACACAACTCTACGTATTCTCTCCGACCTAAACACACACACACACATTCTCTCCGACCTAAACACACACAACCCCAGAAACAGAAGGATTTGAGCACCGCAACACAACTCTACGTATTCTCTCCGACCTAAACACACACAACCCCAGAAACAGAAGGATTTGAGCACCGCAACACAACTCTACGTATTCTCTCCGACCTAAACACACACACACACACACACACACACATTCTCTCCGACCTAAACACACACAACCCCAGAAACAGAAGGATTTGAGCACCGCAACAACTCCACGTACTCTCTCCGACCTAAACACACACAACCCCAGAAACAGAAGGATTTGAGCACCGCAACACAACTCTACGTATTCTCTCCGACCTAAACACACACAACCCCAGAAACAGAAGGATTTGAACACCGCAACACAACTCTACGTATTCTCTCCGACCTAAACACACACAACCCCAGAAACAGAAGGATTTGAACACCGCAACACAACTCTACGTATCCTCTCCGACCTAAACACACACACACAACCCCAGAAACAGAAGGATTTGAACACCGCAACACAACTCTACGTATTCTCTCCGACCTAAACACACACACACACAACCCCAGAAACAGAAGGATTTGAACACCGCAACACAACTCTACGTATCCTCTCCGACCTAAACACACACACACAACCCCAGAAACAGAGGGATTTGAGCACCGCAACACAACTCTACGTATTCTCTCCGACCTAAACACACACACAACCCCAGAAACAGAAGGATTTGAGCACCGCAACACAACTCCACGTACTCTCCGGTCAAACCCTGACTCACCGGATGTCCCAGAAACGAACTTTCTTATCGAAGTGTCCGCTCATCACACACTGCTCCGTGCAGACGATGTCATTACAGCTAGAGCCAGCGAACACCGTCTTCATGCCTGAGAAAAAGAGTCTTATTTATACCACAAGACACTTAAAAGCAACCAGCAACTTATGAACAACATGAGAATTAATTCAGAGAACTTCAATAAAATTACATCTTTAGCTACTTTAACATTTTAGTTTTGTAGGAAATATTATATTATGTACACTACCAAGTCAAACGTTTTTGAACAGTGAGATTTTTTATGTTTATTAAAGCAGAGAATTCTTAAAACACTAAAAATATTACCGTTTAAAAACTTTTGACCGATCATTATATATAATCTAATCTTACTGGAATTAATAGGAATCTAAATATGATTTAATATGAATATTTACTATGTCGATTTGTACAAATCTTATTAGAAATTCTGATGCATTTAAAGTTTAAATCTGTTGAAAAACAAACTAACATTTAATGTTAAATATTAATGTAATTTAATTAATATTTGTTAAATATAAGTACAATAAGCATAATATTTAAAATGAATGAAATATGATTCATATTTAATTAAATCAATACTAATAATTAGTATTATTTTGTTAAAATAAATTTAAATTAGTTTGTAATTTTAATTGATAATTTTCATTAGAAATTCTGATGCATTTAAAGTTGAAACCTGTTGAAAAATCAACTAATATCTAATGTTAATGTAAAATTAAATTAACTATATCAATTTAAAATGTGAAAATGTATTTTGTCTATTTTCAAAAAAAAAAAAAACTGCTGCATTTAAAGTTAAAACCTGTTGAAAAGTAGAAAGACTAATATAACTAACATTAATTCAATCAAGTATTAATTAACATTAATATTTATAACTCAAATGCAACATCATTTTCAAGCTCCACTTTGCGTCTCATTCATGGACACATTCATGGACACATTCATGGACTCATTCATGGACTCATTCATGGACTCATTCATGGACACGGGCAGTTAAGCAGAACCACTAAGAGTCTCTTACAGACTTTGCTGCGTAAGTCCCAGAGCTTGAGCGTTCGGTCGTAGCTGCCGGAGACGATCCGAGCGTTATCGAGGAGAAACCGAGCGGATAAAACCTTCCCGCTGTGCCCTGTGAGTGTGTGCTTCGGGAAAAACAAAACACAATTCATTAAATACATATGCAAACCATTAAAGCCTGTCATTTCTAGTAGTAAATGATGGAGCTCAGATTCAGGTCTCAGTATGATTTGAGATCAGCTGACCAGGCTCCTTCAGTCCGGCCCTCCTGGGTTTGTGTTTCTGTGGGATGTTTCTGTCAGAGTCTCACTTGATTCTCCAAAAAGACTCTTATTTAGCAGAAACATCCATTATATCAGCCGCCACATCAGCCCAGGGCTGCACAGCTAGAGCATGCTGGGAAAATGAATGGAGCTGGCTGGGAGGGACGAGAGGACTGGAAGGAGACCTGGACATCAGTCCTTTTACATCACATCACTGACCGTTGAGCCAACAAATAAACCTTTCGTTTAAGCTTATGCTTGAATCACAGGACGATAATAATAACCTCCAGCTGTGGTTTCATTTAGACAAAAACGAAGATAAACTTGCATGCAATTAGTCAAATGTTTATGCATTTCAGAAAAAAAACATCAATCACTAAATGCATAATAAGAGATATTTTTGTTAATATGACTTAAACCCTTCATAACATTTACAGCTAAATATGCATTTAGACAAACGTCTACTCGTGCATGTACGGCAGTGTTTTGAGAGAAATCCTCACCCGCAGTCTGAAGTCATCCACCGTCCAGATCCTGCTGGCAAAATCATTAGACGCAGCCAATAGATACGAGCCCTGCGGAGCACACACACTGCTATCAGTCACGACAGGAACACACACGGTTCATCAGCGGTGGGGATTAGTAAGACGTGCATTATATAGTTCATGTTAAATTAAGACCCAGCTGGATTTTAGTCTATAGCCATCATATCTTTGAGGTCATCTCAGTATTAGTATTTCGTGAGACGGGTATAACGCAGCAGCGGTCGCGTGAAGGCCAAAGACCATCCACTCCACCGGGCAGGACACAAGTAGTGCTTTTTATTCTCCTCGTTTCAGAACCATTTTCTTACTGTGTAAGTAAGATGTTTGTTAGCATGTGTGTTTAGCTCAGTGTTATTTTTCAGGATTACTGAAACTACTGGCGTTTGATTTCCATTTGAATTTTAGTTAAATTATGTCTGAATTTATTATGTCTTTTATTAAGTTTTATTTAATTTAAGTTATTTTAATACTTCAACAAACTAACTGGAAATGAAATCATACATATTGATTTTATAAATGAGTATGTATATATACACACACGCATTTATATATGTATATATACACACCTACATATATGTGTGTGTGTGTGTGTGTGTGTGTACACACACGTCGTTGTTTTTTGGTGTTTGGCTTAGTGTTATGTGAGAATCATTATTATACTCGTTCCTTTTGTTATTTAATATTTTGAATTGTTCTCGCTTTTTTGTTTTTCATTTAAATATTCAGGTTTGAAATTGTCATTATGTAATTTCTTTATTTGTAAATTGTGTATATGTAGTATTTATAAAGTTTTGGATCTGTTTGTATTGCTTCTGTCGTCTCATTTGTAAGTCCCTTTGGATAAAAGCGTCTGCTGTACCAAATCTAATCTATTTATGACAGTGAACTAAGACAAAATAAGCATTTAGCAGATATATGCAATTGTCAATTCAATTACTGAGGTTGTATGGCCCTATGAAATAATTTTATTACATCCTAAATTCAATGTTTCCATTTTGTTTTTCTGGGTGCTGTTTTAAAGAGATTTTTAAAATCAGAAATCATGTTTTATCAATCGAATTCATAAAAATGCTAACCTTTAATCTTCTAAAATGTAATCAAATGAAAAATCCCTTTACAATAGAATATTGGGTAACACTTTATTTTAAGGTGTCCTCGTTACACATTACATGAACTATTATAATAACAATAAATCATGCATAGTGCAAGTAACACTAAGCCAAACCAGATTGTAAATACATGGTTAATTAATATTACTCCGTACTGAAATACATAATTACACTGTAACAAGGACACCTTAAAATAAAGTGTAACCAAATATTGTTTTATTTTCCTTTTTTTTATTATTGTAATTTATAAATTAAACACCACTTATTTTAATTTCTTTAATAGTAAAAATTCTGGCAAAATTAGGTTAAAACAATTTAATTTGCTGGTTTATATAGTAAAGCACAAGAGTTTTTCTGTGTACTTAATAACAGTGTTTATCAAATAAAATAATGAAATGCTTGATAACTCAATTTATTCAACAAAAATTGGCCATAAATCTACAACAAATTCCTTAATTATACAGTACACAGTGGATTTTTCTGCATGCTGAAAATCACAGGACTCTCGTTTAACACTATCTGACTGGTGTCAAATATTAATTTCTTTTATTAGTATATGTAATGTAGAATAACTCACCGCACTATCAAACTCTATACTGGTGATTCCTGCATTACTGCCAGTCAGCGCACCTTTAGGTTCACATCGCCCTGGAGAAACAAAGCTTTTAAACCCCACACAGACAAACCTGAACATCTACTGCATCTGTGTTTCAGGAGGAAACAATTCATTAAACCGAGCTGGCGTAACGCACAATTAGGCAATTTCCTCTTTGAAACGACTGAAGGTCTCAGCTTGAAAACTTGAGATCATGAGCCTGTCAGACGTTCTCCTTCAGTCCGGCCCTCCTGAGTGTGGTGTTACTGTTTGACACTGCTGTTATCAAGTCTTATTATTCTCTAAAAGACTCTTAATATACAGCAGAAACATCATAATATCAGCCGCCACGTCAACCAGCGATGCACGACTAGAGCACGCTGGAGAAAATGAACCGAGGCTGCTGGGAGGGACAGAAGGACTGGAAGGAGACGAAGGCTTCGGACCTTTTACATCTCATCACTGACCTTCGAACCCTGATGAAACCGAATGATAATATAGATGTACAGTACCAGAAACGACCTCCCAGAGCTTCACCTTGCGGTCCATTCCTCCCGTGGCAAGCAGACGGGACCCGGGACTGAACTTCACGGCGTTCACTTCTCCATCATGGGCGTCCTACACACAAAACAAGATCCTGGGTTTCTGCTTTTAGAGACTCAAATTAAACATTTCAGATTCAAACGCCTTGTTGTGTTGTGACTCTCATTGGTTTCCATGCTTTTCATCAAATCGACAGATTCATGCAAAAACTGACATTTGTCGCTTGTCAGACTAAAAACAACATAAGAAATTAAATAGTTACATCCTTTATGTTGCACAGTTTGGCAGCTGATATTAAAGTTAGAAAAATATATACAATTTAATAATTGTAATGTGTGTGAATAAAATACATCAGAATTAAAAATTGATATTTTGATAATGCGATTCAAAAACAAATGAAAGATCATATTTAATCGAGTATGTAATTATGTAAATCTAAATCCACACAAAATACACATCTTTATGACAATTTAATGTAAAAGGAAATTGTATTTTTTCATGTTATTTCACAATTCATAAATTAGACCTGCTTATTTTTGTGTTCAAAATTAACAAATCACACACAAAATAAAAACACTTCCTTAATTTTTAACAAATGATTTTTGCCAAATTGCATGGAAACCAATGAGTTAGTCTACATGACTCCACACAAACGCCACATAAGTACAGCTTTCCCAAAACACATCCGGGTTGAGACTGTGCATGCACATCCATGTCCCTAAATGAGAAATATCCATACATTTGCAAAGAAAAATGATTATTTCGAGCAGTTTTAAAATCAAGTGCGTGTCAAATTGACCTGCAACACAACGAGGGTTCGTTTTAATGCGATTAAATGTAATTTACGGTGATATTAGAGCAGGATTGTGTTGTTGCCTTTAAAACATGTAGCATTCAGATTCACCAAACTCTGACTGAGAATGAGATGGAAACTCAACCAAATCATTTGCTCCCATCCTCTTGAAAGCAGAACTGGTCAAATAAACATGGCTTTCTTCCGTTTTTAAAGGTCTCAGCTTGAAAACTTGAGATCATGCACCAGTTTAACGCTCTCCTCCCGTCCAGCTGTGTTGTAATTCTGTTGGATGCTGCTGTCGAGGTCTCACACGGTTCTCTAAAAGACTCTTATTCAGCAAAAACGTCCATAGTATCAACCGCCACCTCGAACCAGCAATGCACAACTAGAGCATGCTGGGAAAAATGAAGAGGGGCTGCTGGGAAGGACACCTGGATATCAGACCTTTTACATCACATCATTGACCTCTGGAGAGTGAAGGATGCATGAAAGAGAAACTCACAAAGATGTGCAGCGCAGTGGAGGGAACTCGGACATCAGCGCACGTCGACGGCGCATCTGCGGGTTCAGGAGACGAGCTGAACGAATTCACTGAGCGCCGTCTTCTAAGGGAGAGAAAGAGCATGTGTCACGCAGGCTGTGCTCAACTCGTTTTGTAGGATCTTACCGTCTCATGTTTCTTGCAAAACATGTCATCTTCATAAGAGCGTCATTCATGGACGGAAGCATTCATAAATGCATGACTGAATCTGTAACATTGATTTTAGCATGGCAACATTTTAGGAGCAATGTAAAAACTCGTCGACAACTGATGCACAAAAAAGACTCAAAGCCAACTCACATCTATGCACGACAAATTTGGGTGGGTGATATGAATATTTAAAATTATATTGTATATTATGTGCAAAATATATTTAAAGATTCAATTCTAAATAGATTTTTGTAATAAATTATGATGCGTGTAAAAGTGATAAATAGCAATGTACATATATTTTGATAATGTGCTTTAAAAAAAATAAAAAAAATAAATACGCAAGTGAATTGCAATTAAATTGAGACATCAAAAATAAACCATAATGTATTAACAAGACTAATGAATTAACAATATGCATAAATACATGATTTTTAAAAAATGTGATAGTGATTTAATAACAAATGTAAAAGACTAAACTAAAGACAACAAATTGACAACTCTAAAATGCTATTTTTTTTATATATATATATATATATATATATGAAATATATATATGAAATATTTTATGAATTGCATTAATTGTAAAGCCAATATTTTGCTTAATGTAACACTGAAAGTCTTATTTGACTAATATATAACATTTCTGGATAAGTGTCCGAATGTAATTCATCCAATTACTGAATGAAAGACCAATGTAAAATACATAATGTATACAGATCACCGTTTCAACTGTCAAATCACCCAGCCAAACGCGCGCGCACACACACACACACACACACACACGCACACACAATCCAAACAGAGAGCAGCATCTTGCAGGAAATGACACACAGATATGATAAACATAAAACATTCAGAGCAGTTACCCACAATCCTTTTCATAGCCCTTCTGAAATATAATTCTGTTAGCATGCTTTTGGGTTCACATCAGCACAGAGTCACTTTCATACCCACACACACACGACACACACCGACACCACAGTGTGCATCACCTGGAGTCAGATGGGACGAAACCAGGTTGGACAGAATCAGACAAGCTGCAGACACAGAGAGAGTTTAGAATGAGAGACACACACACACACACACACACACACACACTGTTGAATGAGAACACACACACACACTCACTGTTGAATGAAACACACACACACACACTGTTGAATGAAACACACACACACACACACACACTGTTGAATGAAACACACACAGTTGAATGAGACACACACACACACACACACACAATGTTGAATGAAAAACACACACACACACACACACACACACACACACAAAGAGCGTAACAAAAACATGTCCAGGCCAAAAGAAGAACCGTTTCTACACATTTTAGGATCATTAAGATGTTTCGCATCATTCAATGATGAGTTTCTTAAGATTTTGAGCTTAAATATGACCTGGAGATGTTCTAGTTATGTACATAACGAAGAAAAGAAACAATTGTGTCCATACAAACAGACGGAGACGTACCCAATTAAATTAGAGAAGGAATCCAACAGTCCAGCAGCAGGAGGCGGCGGCTGAGACACTCGTCTACTGAGAAACAGACACACGGCGTAAGCTACTGCATTTAGTGAAGAGTATGTGTTGTGCGATCTGAAACACGGAGTGTGTGTTTACCTCTGTGTGCGACTGACCGGTCTGCTCGGTGACGGTTCATCCGTTCCCTTCCCAGCATCCTCGGAGAGAACTTCGATGTCATCATCTCTAGACCAATCAGAAAACAGCATCCAGTGAGATTTCAAAATGATTTAACATGATTCCAATAGACTATAAAAACTGACCAGGGCTTACATTTAAAAGATATTAACTAATAAAAGACAAAATGACACGCTTACAATATAACCTCACAAAAAATAAAAACTACCCCCCCCCCCCCCAAAAAAAATCTAATGAATATTAGAGGAAAATATAATATCTATGCCAGGTGTTTGACTACTGAGCCTTTTGTTAATGTTAAATAAAACTATTATAAATTGATAATTGAAACAAAGCTGAGAAAATTAAATTAGATTTATTAAAAAAAAAAAAAAAAAAAAAAAAAAAAACTTCAATTAAAACTAGAAATGTTGTAAGTTTAATAAATAATGTCAAGAACTAAAACAAAAAATGTACTAAAAATGTAAAGAAAAGAAAAAGACAAATAAAAAAAAATCTAAATTCCAAAAGTTTAAATTAAAATGAAAACTAGAAAAACACCTAAATGAAAATTAGAACTGCTTCTTTGTAAACCAACTTAAATTAGTTTAAGTACTAAAATTAAAACCGAGATAAATGAATTATAGCTAAAAGCCAAATTTAAGTCTAAAAAAAATAACACTACTAAAACAGACCAATATATAAACGCTAAAATAACAGTACTTTTACGACAGAAATGTTCAAATAGCTGCAGGTGTCCCCGGACAGACCCTGAACTTAACCCACGTTATCTAAAACCTCAAACAAACGCTCTAAACCCAGAAGAAACGCTTCCAAACACAATCTTACGGCTCTATGGGAAGCGGTTCCTTCGCTGCGTCCGCCAAATCCTTCTGAAGCTTCGCCTGCCTGCGCCTACGATGATAAACACACTCATTTAAACCCTAACGAACCTCCAGCCTGCTTCAAACAGCCAATCGGGTGGAGAATTATAATGAGCTCATTTCTGCATGGAGGGTCATTAGCACCTGGGCGGCGGCCAATCATGCTTTCCATTGTTTTTAAACGACCCTTAACGACTGATCAATTAATCAGCTCACACACACATGTTAATGACTCGTTCACAAACATGATGAACGTTTGTTTTAAAGGTACAGCCGGTACAAAAGAACGGGTATTTTATTGACACAGTCGAATATCAAGATTAAACTCGAGTTAAATAGAGTGTGTTTCTGACTTGGTGTCCTTCTCGTTCTCAGCGTTGAGTTTGTTGGCCTCCTGCGCTTTCTCGGCCATCCAGCGCGTCACCAGCTCCTGATTGTCCTCTGTGGTTTTCCGTAGTTTCTCCTCCAGGGCGCTGAACGTGATCTGCAGGGCATCGTACTCGTCTCGCAGCGTCTGATTGGCTCGTTCCAGATCGGTCAGAGAGTTGCGGAGCTCGCGGCACTCTCCTTCCAGACGAGAGATCTGCTGCTGATACTCCAACATCCTGACAGACACATAAATCATTCCCATACTGCGGAGAGCAACCACACACAGAAAACACACACGCTGAACTCACTTGACTTCATTACTCTGGATCTCTTTGTCTTTCTGCTGAATCTGGTTGTTTAGTTCAATCACGTTCTGGGCCAACTGCAAAAACACATCAAGAGAAGAGAGTTTCACAACAACATTATTTATATACTACCAGGGCCTGAAATTAACACCCGACCACGCGCCAAATGCGGGTGAATTTTGCAATTGGCGGGTAGCCAATGAGAATTGAGTGATTCATTAGTTTTTTTTTTTGTTTTTTTGTTAAGTCCGCCATTTCGTTGGATTTTAGCTCAAAATGTGGCGGCACATTACTGGGGTAAAGAGGCCAGCTGAAACGAACAACCAACAAAAATACGAGGATGAGTCAAAGAAAAGTAAAAGACGACGTTTTAATACGAAGTGGACAATTGGCGACAACGGCAAGGTTCGTGAGGGGCTGATTTATGACCGCAGTACAGACGAAATGTACTGCAGTGACTGCCGTATGTAAGGCTCAGAGAAAGCGAAGTCAAATCCTTTTGTAATCGGGACTAAAAACTTAAAATTAGAAGCAATTAAGGACCACGAGTCATCAAAAAGCCACCTACACACAATAAGTTGCAAAATATCAAAGACTGCGCTTCCGGAGGAGACCGCTGCGGTCAAGGCACTGAAAAATATAATCTAAGAGTTATTATTACTTATAATGATTTCGTTAATAACTTGACAGCACTTAAATGTGTATTCTTACAAGTTAAAGAATAATGTTTGTGTGATTTCAATTTTTCACCTTTATGAGGCAAAAAAACAACAACTGTCTGGTAAAAAGTTATTGTGGCAGTTGGATTTAAAAACTTCAGGCCCTGTATAACGTTACTACTATAGTATCGGTTTACATTTTGAACTAATTTTAATTGTATATGTTCTATTTAATTTGAGTTAACATTTGAGTAATTTTGTTATTCTTTTTTTTAAGATGGATAGTTAAATAAAATATTTTAAACTAACTAGTAATAATGACAAAAGCACATAACAGAATTTGAAAAAAATAAATAAACCAAAAATTAAAACTAGTGTTGTCAAATTATTAAGTGTTTTTAATTTGATCACAAATCATTTGATTCAGATCGAGTGTGCATCTCAAATCTTTTTTCTGATTTATTTTTATTTTTTTTGCCGTTATGTCCCACATTTTATATGAAATAGTAAAAAACATTAAATCAGTACAGTTATAGAAAGAATAGGCTATATAATCTTACGAATATATATATATTTATATATGTGTACAGCCTAATCATGCTTAAACTATTGTTAGTCTGGAAAAAACATGGTTAATTTGTGGTTATAGTATGTTTTATTCACCTTAAGACCACACCGGATGAATATAGAGATCTAGAATAACTCTGAATAAAGAAAATAAATATTTAGAGCCAGAACTTTTGTTTATGTGAAAACCTATATTATCTTTCGCATAGTAAAAGAATCCAAAGAAAATATCTTTAAAACAGAAAAATGATATCAGATCTGATCACTATGTCTCTGTGTGGTTATTATTATAATCACGTCCATATGCTTTTTATTATTTTATTATTAATCTGTTGTTTGAGCTCTATTCGTTCTGGGCCAACTGCAAAAACACATCAAGAGAAGAGTTTCACAACAACATTATTCATATACTACTATAGTATCGGTTTATATTTTAATCTCAATTTTAATTGTATATTTTCTATTTAATTTGAGTTAACGTTTGAGTAATTTGGTTGTGTTTTTGCCTTTTTTAAGACGGATAGTTAAATAGAAATATTAAAAAACAAACTAGTAATAATGACAAAAGCACATAACAGAATTTGAGCAAAAATAAATAAACCAAAAATTAAAACCTAATTCAAAACTAGTCAAATTATTAATTGCATCCACTATAAAAGTGTTTTTTACACAATATATGTGTGTACTGTGTATATACATATAAACACAAACACTATATATATATTTTTAAATATTTACATGTATATATTTATATTATATTTAATATATAAACACATTTTTCTGAAATATATACATGCACGTGTGTGTGTTTATTTGTACATAATACATGTATACAATAAACACACATTTTGTGTAAACAAACACTTATTTTGGATGCGATTACTCGTTTGACAGCATTATTCAAAACATTAACATAAATTATAATAGCATATAAAAAATAATAATACAATAACAGTTGTTAATTGCTTGTACAGATATTTTGAAAAAATCTATTTTCACATTAATTTTCATTAAAGTTTAAGCAATTTTGTCATGTATTTGTCATTTTATTAGTGTTTTTAAAACATATGCCTATATATTTATTTTAACTATTTATTAATTTCAGTTTTTTTAGCACTTCAAAGTAAACTGTACGAAAACAAAAAATTTAACTAGTGCTGTCAAATGATTAATTGCATCCAAAATAAGTTTTTGTTTACATAATATATGTGCGTGTGCGGTGTATATTTATTATGTATATATAAATACACACAGAGTATATATTTACATGTATATATTCATATTCTTATATTTTATTTATATATATATATAATATATTTAACAAACATAACATGTTTTTCTTAAATATATACAGCATGTGTTTGTATTTATATATACATAACAAATATACACCGCACACACACATTATGTAAATAAAAACCTTTATTTTGGCCGTGATTAATCGTTTGACAGCACTCATTTAAATTTAATTTAATTAACTTAATTTTTTTTCAAGTAACAAAATAGTTTTTGATGCTTCTGGTTTTAGTAAATCATAACACAGATTTGTTTTTAAAATAAACAAGAATAATTTGAATCATTTTCATTAATACTTACCTAAATGTGCTTTTACAAAAACAATTAAATATACAAAAAATGGCAGACAGAGGAAGTTTTTTTCATTGATTTAACCCTTTACGATTCCTGTAAAATTTACCTAAAACGCCTAAAAAAGGCAACCCAAAGTAAAGTGCATGCTGTTCTTGGGCCGTTTGGATGATATGCATGGTGTTGGTCTCCTTTGAAAGGTGACACTCTGAGGTTTGTTTCTCAACAGTCAGAATCACTGTAAGTCTTACTGATATTGAGTAATAGCACTTTGAATACACTAAAAAAAGAAATAAATAATTCCGCCTGCATTTTGTTTGTAAATAGAAGCCTGCAGATGACTATAGCTGGGAGGTATGAGCTGGAAAATACATTGGGATCACAGAATGAAGCCTTACCAAGCCAAATTTACCATTTGATAAACAATATATTAGTGTTTTACACATGTTTATCTCATTTTATGTCTAGGCGCTTCCAAAAGAAAGTACACTTGGGAGACTCCAAACGACACTTTGTAACAACGACACATACAATGCTGTAATTCTTGAATGCTTTAATGTACAGTCATCATTTTGGGCTCTAATGAAAGGATACACTTAGAGCTATTCAGTTTCTCATCCAGATTCACTGTCAATAATTGCTGACACATAGTAACTGAAGCATAAACACATTATAGTGACATTTATTCATAGAATCCAAAATGTGTACACTTTTAAAATTACATATATATTTATAATTTATAATCTAAATAGATTTTTTCCTATATTTCTATACATAGTACATTATTTAATTAGTGTTTTTTTTCTTATATTGGTGTTATATTGCATCCCTACTGTGTTATTCCTATGTGTGTCTGTACTATCACGCATGTCTTCATTATGTCAACAAATAGTGGTCTGATAAAGACACTAATTGTACATGCTGTGTTTATTGTATCTTAAAATGGTTTACATAGTTGAAATCACAAGAATCTCAGCTTTCCGTGGATATATGACATGTTCAACTTTTTTTTTTTTTTTTTTTTGTGTCTGACGACTTTACCCCGTCACCACTAGGCGTCCCGCGCTGGATTCTTAAAGGGTTAATGAAATGACCAGTTATTATCATCATGAAATGACCTACTGATTCTAGTGCTTTTGGAGTTTATCTAAACACTCATGAATGTAAATCTTGAGTAATGACTGGGAAGGGTCACGCTTCTGAATACTGAAAAGGCTGATATGTAACTGTAGGCGGTGTAATGTGAACGTGTGTGTAATGTTCACCTCTCCTCGTTTCTTGTGCAGCTCCGTCAGCTCCTCTTGATGTTTAATTCTCATCTGAGCCATTTCTTGCTGCAGAGAATCACTGCGACCGCCCTCGGCGCCGGGACTAAACACACACACACACACAGACACAGACACAGACACAGACACAGACACAGACACAGACACACACACAGACACAGACACAGACACAGACACACACACACACCTTACTTTTTAGTATTCATAATGCCATAATTCATAATTGGTTTCCTCTTCACGTAGCGCTCTGTGTTATCTCCTCTCTTTAATGTTAAACGGATTACATAAGATGTCACTACACTCAATATTTCAGGCTCAGAGCTCTATATTACGTGGTTTGAGTCAGAACTGATGGAGAAAGTTTCCCATGAGCACCTGAGGTCGTGTCGGTTCTGTTGCTCATATTTCTCGGTCTGGAGACGTTCAGAAAAAACAACCTGAAATCAGACTTCTCCAACAACCGGTTATCTGGAGACAAAGACAAATAGAGAAATCATGTACTGAAACAATATCCGACAGGAAAATAATGTACAAGAAGATGTGTTATTATATTAAATATATTTTTCATTTTAGGTCATCAGAAAACACAGATTGGAGGAAGACAATAAAACAAAACTAAAAATGATGTGCACAGTATGTCCACATATATTTATTTGCATTCATATTTTAGTAATATTGTATTATTATTAAATATGTGAATAATGTTATTATTTAAATATTTAATATTTAAGGTAAAAAGGGGTAAAATTTTGATTTTTTTTATCCAAATAAATTAATTCCAATATTTTTTCAGATTTTGTTAATCTTTAATATAATGATCTCAGATTTACCATAATGAGCAGAAAACAATCACAACAAACTAAAATAATATTAATAATCTAACGCCAAAATAAAACAATTTACTATTATTACTACTACTACTACTACTAATACATGACCCCATCTCACACAACAATAACCAACTCATAAAAAAAACTAAGAACAACTGAATAAACGTGCATGATTCTTACACTGGTGTATGATCTCCTCAAAGGCCTGACTCTGAACTCTGTCTCTCTGCTTCAGCTGCTCGACAACATGACGTTTCCACAAGCACTCGACTCTACGGCCCGCCATCTCCTCCTGCACACACACACACGCACGCACACAGACACACCCAGACACACACCGCACACAGACACACACACACACACACACACCCAGACACACCCACAGACACAGACACACACACAGACACACAAGCGCACACACACACACAGGGACGGACACAGACACACACACACAGACACAGACACACACACGCACACACACACACACACACACACACACACAGGGACGGACACAGACACACACACACACAGACACACACACACAGACACACCCACACACACACACACACACCCACACACACACACACACACAGCACACACAACACACAGGGACGGACACACAGGGACGGACACAGACACACACACACAGACACAGACACACACACGCACAGACAGAGACAGACACAGACACACACACACCAGACACACACAGCACACACAGACACACACACACACAACACACACAGACGACACAGACACACACACACAGACACAGACACACACACGCACACAGCACACAACACAGACACACGCACGCACAGAACAGACACAGACACACACGCACAACACACGCAGACAGACAGACACACACAGACACAACACACGCACAGCACAGACACACACAGACAGACACAGACACACACACACACACACACAGCAGACACACACACAACACGCAGACAGACAACAACAGACACACACACACACACACACAACACACACACACAGACACACACACAGACAGAGACACACACAGACAGACAGACACACACACATACACAGACAGACAGACACACACACACAGACACACACACACGCACAGACAGACACACACAGCACAGACGACACACACATACACAGACAGACAGACACACACAGCACACACACACATACACAGACAGACACACACACACACACACACACACAGACAGACACAGACACAGACAGCACACAGACACGCACACACACACAGACACACACACAGACACGCACACAGACAAACACGCACACACACACAGTTAATATACCAGTGAACCAGTTTCCTAAAGCAAATACAATTAGCCAAGAGTAGTGTTTCTTAATTCAGGGCACGTTCAGTCCACGGGGAAAGAGGAACATCTCTCCTCAACACAGGAGGAAGTGAAGCAAGAAAATGAAGTTTGTGTAATTAAATAAACACACTGATCCTAGATCATTACTTTAAACTATTTGAAAAGGTTTACTTTTATTAATACCTGACAGAAGCCCATTCAAGTGACATATGTATATTTGAATGCACATTTGTATTAATGATCTGCCTACAGAGCAGAATGCATTTCATTTATCACACGTGATTGATCAGATGCAATCAATAATAATCAATAACACAGGGTTTATATAAATCAGATTATGAGATCTGCATAACGTTATTCTGTCCATCTGCATGATGGAAATAAACCTGCCATGATGCTCAATCACGTGTGCTGAAGACATTTAAGACTGATGACACATAAAACATATTTCAAACATGTTCAATGCAAAATATAAACAATAATTCGGCTAAAAAACCTGATAGATATGATGCGAGCGAATCAAACTGATCGTTTGTGACAGTTACTTACAAGTACGCATTAAATAAACAGCACAATGTGTAATCTGATTATAACATTGCAGTTATTATTAAATAATCTGCTGTTGTTGCGGTTTCTACTTATTTATCAGAGCTGCGCCGGCTAATCGCTGCATTCGACTTTCACTTTCAATAAACAGCAGGTTTACTTTACCTCACAGCGTCTAAACGCGTCTCCGTTAGTTTAGATGGGCTCTTCTTAACGATAACAATGATTAATCCGACTAACAAGAGCCGAATCTTGTCATAACAGGTTTAATCGGACAGGTTCATGCTAACCCACTCCGGACTGAAGGATCACGGACGCCATTTTGGCTCAACAGACGTATCATGTTTCCTGCTGCGCCGTCGCGGGACACTGACGTTACGAGCGCGTGCTTCCCGCGTTTTCCCTCTAAAAACAACTTTATTTGAAGCCTGCATGACTCATCAGTTTAAAAAATCAACAGAACAAATACACACCATGACCAAATACAACATTTTGGATAATTAACAAAAATATATGATATTTTTAGCTCATTTATTTGTTGAGATTTTAACAGAAAATAGTCACAAAACATATAGTTATATAAAAATACATATACAAAACACTGGAGAGGCCTATTGTTATTCTCTAATAATCCTGTATCATAATCCACAAACGAGAACATTATTGTTTATATCAGTAAAATATGGTGAGCAAATTATAATTAGGCCATTCTGTTGTAGCAGTTTGAAAGCGTTTTATATATCTTTCTTCATATAAGTATAAAGTTAATATGTCAAACAGTCACAAATGCTGTTCCCATTTTGGTTAAAATACTAGATTTATCATCTGTTTTTTATTATCTGAAGAAATATCAAGATAAGGGTTATAAATGTATTGTTTTATGGTCATATCCAAGGTCTAATTCAGCTGAAAGGACAAAGTCCATGTTTGTTTACAGGTCGTGGTGAAATGAATCAAGCACATGCTATAAGTTACACAATATTTTCAATAAAACTGAAGATGAAAGAAATCTCTGGGATTTGTCTGATAACATAAAAACACAGTTTGCACGATTGCAAAACTTCACAGCATTGTTTTATTCACAGAAACAATGACAAACAACGCATACAAGCAATTTCAGCTGTTCAAAACACCACGTAACATTTATATAACATACTAAATTGATCCATAGCATGAACATGTACATGATATAAACGTTAATGAGAAAAGAGAAAGAAATGTACAGCATGGGGAATTGACGTAAGATAACATTACAGTTTTTATTCATATCTTGAATTCGTTTAAATCTTAGTTACATTTTTAGTAATTTTGTTGTGTCTTTTTGTCATTTAATTAGTTGCATACATTTTTATTTCAGTTTTACTTTGAGGTATTTAAGTTAAACTAAATGAAAATGAGAAATATCGCCTTAGCAACTAGCTGAAGTATTATATATATATTGTTTCAAGTAACAAAAGTTTTTCAATGATTTTGGTTTCAGTTCACTATAATAACTGTTTCATATCAGAACCGAGTCAAAGCTGATATTTTACAGTGAGTTATAGAGGATCTAAAGAAACACAACTCTTTCATATACGCTGAGAAATTTGACATTTTGATGCAAGATTATGGAATAATGAACTCATCATGAAATCAACACCGATGAATCATGCACATTCAATCAATTAAATAAGCTTAAAATAAAAAATACACATATCCAGGTACAAAAAGAAGTTGAAAGCTACAATAAGAGGCTCAGACATAAGCTTTAGAGGTGCTGTTATCTGACGGCGCTGATGTGTAGATCTTCTGCGGCTGTGAAGAGCTGTAGTTATAGTTGTGAGCCCTGAGAAAGAGAGAGAATAAGTTGTGTTGTGTTCATCACAGACGACAGACGAGTGATCCGGCTCTGGTCAGAGACTCACCGTGTTTGTGCAGGTCTTGAGCTCTTGAAGGAGGTGCAGAGGATTCCTCCGCCCAATATAGCCAGAGCTGCAGCGGCCCATCCCAGATACAGACCGGGGCCCAGCTCATACCTGAAGAAACATCAGCGTGTGAGCGTGTTTATTCATCTGTGATCATGATCCAAGCTGCTTCATGGCCAGAAGTGTGGTTTAACGCTATAAAACAAGAGCTCGAAATGACCAAAACCTTGCAGTTTGACTCAATCTCCTCATGTGTTCTGTCGTCGGATTGATAGTTTAGAGTTTGTATCATGTAAAAGCTCGTTTAGTGTGATTGCTTCAGGGTCTTTCTCACTGTAAAAACTAAAAAAGTTGAGCAAACGTAAAAGTTTAACGCATCCAGCTTCAGCAGATTCTCAACTTATTTTGTAGGAGATTTTTGAGTTTTCTCAACTTGTTGTTTTCAGTTTATACAACAAAATTTAAGAAACCGCAAAAATGTGCTGAAGCTGGTTGCCTTAAACTAGTAAGTTTGCTCAACGTTTTTTTTTTTTTACAGTGTGTCAAATCTTGACTGATTTTTGATCAAGTAAAGGTCAGAATAACTGCAGTCATATCTCCAGATGAACACTTTCTGAACTGAAGCAGCTCAGCTTTACTTGATTCTCCATCAATCATGTTTTAATCTCAAGATCTGATCATCAGGATCTTCTGAGGAGCGTTTATTACTTTCACTGTTCCTCAGCGGAGGAATGATCTTCATCACATCTTCTGAGGAGCGTTTATTACTTTCACTGTTCCTCAGCGGAGGAATGATCTTCATCACATCTTCTGAGGAGCGTTTGTTACTTTCACTGTTCCTCAGCGGAGGAACGATCTTCATCACATCTTCTGAGGAGCGTTTGTTACTTTCACTGTTCCTCAGCGGAGGAACGATCTTCATCACATCTTCTGAGGAGCGTTTATTACTTTCACTGTTCCTCAGCGGAGGAACGATCTTCATCACATCTTCTGAGGAGCGTTTGTTACTTTCACTGTTCCTCAGCGGAGGAACGATCTTCATCACATCTTCTGAGGAGCGTTTATTACTTTCACTGTTCCTCAGCGAGGAAATGATCTTCATCACATCTTCTGAGGAGCGTTTGTTACTTTCACTGTTCCTCGGCGGAGGAACGATCTTCATCACATCTTCTGAGGAGCGTTTATTACTTTCACTGTTCCTCAGCGGAGGAATGATCTTCATCACATCTTCTGAGGAGCGTTTATTACTTTCACTGTTCCTCAGCGGAGGAATGATCTTCATCACATCTTCTGAGGAGCGTTTATTACTTTCACTGTTCCTCAGCGGAGGAATGATCTTCATCACATCTTCTGAGGAGCGTTTATTACTTTCACTGTTCCTCAGCGGAGGAACGATCTTCATCACATCTTCTGAGGAGCGTTTGTTACTTTCACTGTTCCTCAGCGGAGGAACGATCTTCATCACATCTTCTGAGGAGCGTTTGTTACTTTCACTGTTCCTCAGCGGAGGAACGATCTTCATCGCATCTTCTGAGGAGCGTTTGTTACTTTCACTGTTCCTCGGCGGAGGAACGATCTTCATCACATCTTCTGAGGAGCGTTTGTTACTTTCACTGTTCCTCAGCGGAGGAACGATCTTCATCACATCTTCTGAGGAGCGTTTGTTACTTTCACTGTTCCTCAGCGGAGGAACGATCTTCATCACATCTTCTGAGGAGCGTTTGTTACTTTCACTGTTCCTCAGCGGAGGAACGATCTTCATCACATCTTCTGAGGAGCGTTTGTTACTTTCACTGTTCCTCAGCGGAGGAACGATCTTCATCACATCTTCTGAGGAGCGTTTGTTACTTTCACTGTTCCTCAGCGGAGGAACGATCTTCATCACATCTTCTGAGGAGCGTTTGTTACTTTCACTGTTCCTCAGCGGAGGAACGATCTTCATCACATCTTCTGAGGAGCGTTTGTTACTTTCACTGTTCCTCAGCGGAGGAATGATCTTCATCACATCTTCTGAGGAGCGTTTGTTACTTTCACTGTTCCTCAGCGGAGGAACGATCTTCATCACATCTTCTGAGGAGCGTTTGTTACTTTCACTGTTCCTCAGCGGAGGAATGATCTTCATCACATCTTCTGAGGAGCGTTTATTACTTTCACTGTTCCTCAGCGGAGGAATGATCTTCATCACATCTTCTGAGGAGCGTTTATTACTTTCACTGTTCCTCAGATCTCATTGATTTATATTACACACATAATATCCTCCATATTCTCACTATATCAGACTATATGAGGCATAAAAGTCTGATGGATCAAATATGATACTCAACAAAAACACAGTCTTTTTATATGTTGTCTGAAAGTTCAATAAGTTATTTTTTAGACTATTATTTCATATTTCAGACTCAACAGGGTTAAATCTATTATTTCATTTTTTACTCACTTTGTTCCTCCATAAAAAGGATTATTGAACTCCTGAACGACTCGAGCGGCGTACCACGACACGGCTACCATAACACACACACCTGCCAGAGAGAACATATGAACATGTGATTTGATAATTGAACATGTTTGATAATTCAGTCCGAGTGTGTGTTATTACTGACCTGACAGGAGGAACATGATTCCGGCTGTGAGGCTGATCTTGCCCTTCGACTCCTCAGATGTGCTGCCCAGTTTAGTGCACTTGAGTCCCATCGTGGCCAGAATCACGGCCAGTAAACCCAGAATGAGAGCGATTATCATCAGAGCTCGACAGGCCTGGATGTATCCTACAGAACACACACACAACAGTCACATCCGAAAGAAACACTTTCTACAAGCTTCAGTCATTTACATGCAACATATGACTAAGAGTGCATGTATCAGGGGAGTATTACCAAAGTGTGTTATACATGCATATGATATTTGAACATTACCATAAGACAATAACGTGGTATTCTCTCAGGAGAAAAGGTAAAAACTGCATGGTACCCTTTTAAAAGTTAGGCTAGTAATAAGTACATTTAAGGTAAAATGTACTTTTAAAATACTTAGCAATTTTGTACCTTTTTTCTGAGAGTATAAATATATAATATAAATATCAAAGTACTATACTATTAAGTTCAGGTCATATTTCACCCCACGATAATACAAAAATATATATTATTTATAATTAATCAATTATATTTTGCATGAAAGTAAAGCCTGTTCTTGAGACTATTGTAATTATTTAAATTCTGAAATTGCAATTTTTTCATTTAAATTATTTAAGTATTTAATTGTCATTATAGTGTTCGTTTAACCACGTTTCATTTATTCTGATTTATTTCTGACTTTTTTTATTATGCAAAATACAAGTTCTTTACGTTTTTCTTTTGATTTTGAAATACAATACCATTCAAACGTTTGGGGTCAGAAATTAATAGTTTTCTTCAGAAATAACATTAAATTGATCAAAAGACAATTAAAGACATTATAATTTTACAAAAACATTTCTATTTCAATTAAATGCTGTTCTTTTGAACTTTCTGTTCATATACATTTCATCATATTCACATAGAAACAGTTATTTTAAAATCAAAATCAAATAAATGCAGCCTTGGTGAGCAGAAGGGACTTTAAAAAACACATTTAAAATCTGACCCGAAAATAATGAATGATATGAATTCAATGGTATAAGAATATGGTAAAGATACAGTACTACGGTAATAATCAAAAGCAAAAGATATACAAAATTGTATAGTGCATGAAATGGAGCCTATTATTAAACATTATTTTAATTCTGTCATTTTTTTAAATATAAGAAAAATATAACTAAATGAAGTATGTTATGATGAAATTTGTAAATAATAATTTTAAATATATATTTGTTTCATTGTAAATTTGTTGAAAAATGCCAACGATGTTGAAACTGACAAATTATACGACCCCTTATCGCCTAAATCCATTTTTGAACAGCACAAACTCTAGTTAGTGTGTGGTGTGTGTGTGTGTGTGTGTGTGTGTGTGTGTGTGTGTAAGAGGTGTGGTGGTGTGGTGTGTGTGTGTGTGTGTGTGTGTGTGTGTGTGTGGGTGTGTGTGTGTGAGAGGTGTGTGTGAGGTGTGTGTGGTGTGTGTGTGTGTGAGGGTGTGTGTGTGTGTGTGAGGTGTGGTGTGAGGTGTGGTGTTGTGAGTGTGTTTGTGCGTGTGTGAGGTGTGTGTGTGTGAGAGGTGTGTGTGAGTGTGTGTGTGAGGTGTGTGTGTGTGTGTGTGTGTGTGTGTGTGTGTGTGTGCGTGTGTGAGGGTGTGTGTGAGTGTGTGTGTGTGTGTGTTGTGTGTGTGTGTGTGAGGGTGTGTGTGTGTGTGTAGAGGGTGTGCGTGTGTGTGTGTGAGGTGTGTGTGTGTGTGTGTGTGTGTGTGTGTGTGTGAGTGTGTGTGTGAGGTGTGTGTGTGTGTGCGTGTGAGTGTGTGTGTGTGTGTGTGTGTGTGTGTTACCAGAGAGAGACAGCATGGACTCGAACTGCTTGCAGTTTGTGACGCCGGTGCTTCCCCCGGCACACGACTGCCACAGGTTCTGATAGTACCACATAGACGTGATCACCTGATCCGCAAACGTCGACGTGCGCCACGAATCATTCAACAACGAGACGAAGGAGAGCAGCCAGCCTCCCAAACACATCACAAACCCCAGCAGCTGAACCCCAGTCGACATGATCAACGAACACGGCTCAAATCCACACAGTCTCCAAAAAACTCAGAATGAATCCACAACTCCAGCAGCGGACCGACTTCACACCGAGCCGAGCGCCGTACCAGGATGAGAGTGTGTTTGACCGAGTCAGTGTGTTATAGATTCAAGAGTCATAAAATCATAAACTCTGCTCCCTCCTTTATGGCTTTCACTAGATAACACAACGGAAGTCAAAATAGGAAGTTTCATGTGACTCAATAGAGAAAAGTTTCAATTTGACCTCCCCCCAAAAAAACAAAGGACAGTCATGGCCTATTGGTTATAGAGTCGGACTTGTAACCCAAAGGTTGCGGGTTCTAGTCTCATGTCCGGCAGGAATTGTAGGGGGTGGGGGGGGTGGGAGTGAATGTACAGCGCTCTCTCCTCCTTCAATACCACGACTGAGGTGAGACCCTTGAGCAAGGCACCGAACCCCCAACTGCTCCCCGGGCGCCGCAGCATTGGCTGCCCACTGCTCCGTGTGTGTGTTCACGGTGTGTGTGTGTGTGTGTGTGTTCACTGCTGTGTGTGTGTTCACGGTGTGTGTGTGTGTGTGTGTGTTCACGGTGTGTGTGTGTTGTGTGTGTGTGTGTGTGTGTGTGTTCACTGCTGTGTGTGTGTGTTCACGGTGTGTGTGTGTGTTCACGGTGTGTGTGTGGGTGTTCACTGCTGTGTGTGTGTTCACGGTGTGTGTGTGTGTGTGTTCACTGCTGTGTGTGTGTGTTCACTGCTGTGTGTGTGTGTGTGTGTGTGTGTGTGTGTGTGTGTGTGTGTTCACGGTGTTTGTGTGTTCACTGCTGTGTGTGTTTACTGCTGTGTGTGTTCACAGTGTGTGTGTTCACGGTGTGTGTGTGTGTGTGTTCACTGCTGTGTGTGTGTTCACTGCGGTGTGTGTTCACTGCTGTGTGTGTGTGTGTGTGTGTGTGTGTGTGTGTGTTCACGGTGTGTGTGTGTGTGTGTGTGTGTGTTCACTGCTGTGTGTGTTTACTGCTGTGTGTGTTCACAGTGTGTGTGTTCACGGTGTGTGTGTGTGTTCACTGCTGTGTGTGTGTTCACTGCTGTGTGTGTATTCACTGCTGTGTGTGTTCACTGCTGTGTGTGTTCACGGTGTGTGTGTGTTCACTGTGTGTGTGTTTCACAGTGTGTGTGTTCACGGTGTGTGTGTGTTCACTGCTGTGTGTGTGTGTTCCCGGTGTGTGTGTTCACTGCTGTTGTGTGTGTTCACTGCTGTGTGTGTTCACGGTGTGTGTGTGTTCACTGCTGTGTGTGTGTGTTCCCGGTGTGTGTGTTCACTGCTGTGTGTGTGCACTTGGATGGGTTAAATGCAGAGCACGAATTCCGAGTATGGTTCACCTTACATAGCCACACGTCACTTTACTTCAAAATAGTCTCTAAAATCCTTGACCTTTGATGAGGTCAAACTGGGGTCGAGGTGGCTTTAGAAAGTCATACTAAATAAACAGCAGGGTTTTCACAATAAAAGCCACCCAGCTGCTACTCAAAACTAGGCTGACGGTGTTTCGAGGGGGTGCTTCAGTGAAAACCGTGTTCCGGGGGGTAAAACAACCCGAGGCAACAGTGTTAAAACAGGAAAACCTCAGTACACAGTCACCATCTGATTCTAAATGAACTCGACTTCATGTGTGCCTGAACACATTTAATAAATATAAATATAAATCATAAACAGTAGCTGAAACAAGGGTCATATTTAACTAGAAAAGGACGGTTTATCAAGATGAACTTTGACTGATGGCCTGAAGTCTTGAAGCCAGCAGATCAGTTTTATGTTATTGTTATTTTTGTATTATTTATATAATATTATAGTCAATGTTATTGTCGTATCGTTGATATAGCATCATGGTTTTTGTTAACATTATGAGTTTGTCTTTATTTTTCTGTTTTCACTTCAATGTTTGTTTGTTTAGAACTGTTTTGTTTTGTTTTGTTTTGTTTTTTTAATTTGTATAAAATATATCCATATGTTTGTTTATAACTTTTAGTTAATTTAGTTTTAGATGTTTGATGATAAACTAAACAGAAAAGATAAATGTAGCTTTGGCAAATAGCTCAAACAAAGTTTTTTTTTACTATAATAAACCTGATGATATTAATCATTAATATTTTGAATGATCTTCTATTTTTATATTTTCAGTTTTCATTTAGTTTAGGTTTTAGTCATTTTGTTTTGTGCTTTTGTATTTTTTTTAATTATATTTATTTATCTTTAATTTATTTTAATTCAAT
Source organism: Schizopygopsis pylzovi (assembly GCA_027422435.1). Lineage (NCBI taxonomy): Eukaryota > Metazoa > Chordata > Actinopteri > Cypriniformes > Cyprinidae > Schizopygopsis > Schizopygopsis pylzovi. The sequence goes on along the minus strand of CM049817.1, from coordinate 55,175,334 downwards.
TTTAGTATGTATTTCAGTTAGTAGCCACGACACCATTTATAATGTTCATGTTTTTTGTTATTATTTTTCATCCAATATTTACTTTATTTCAACTTTGAGTTAAATGGTTTTGGAAAATGGTTTTAATTTTAGTAAACATTTTTTCTTCAAGTGATTTCTTTGAAGTAAATCCTCTTCCTGTAAATCAAAGCTGTAGATTGTGACCACTTCAAATTTGAACCCATAAATGAAAATAATTCAATTGTTAAATTCTGAATTCTGTCCAAGAGTTAAACCGCAATCAGGGTACATTTGAGACACATGTGCAGAAAACGGTCCTGACTTCTAGAGTAAAGGTGTGTTTTATGAGTTTTTATGACTAGTATAACCTGGTTTGGTCACAGGATTGAGACACAGCCGTCCAGTAAAACGCTCACGATACTGTATCACTGAAACCCAGCAGCAGTATGACGTGATACGAGCGAAGGCCACGTCGAGCGCGCGTCTCACCTGGAAGGCCCAGAACGCTCTTGAATCTCTGGCAGTGGATGGCTCCGAGCGAGTTAGACGCACACGACATCCACAGGCCTTCAGACCGAGAGCTGGCCGTCACCACTGCCTCTCCGTGACTGGCTTTCTTCCACACGGCTGAGTTTGTGGAGCTGGACACCAAACACCAGGCCACGATTTCCAGAACCATTCCCATCAGCTGAAACGCCATCGCTGCCATCCTGAGCGAGAGATTCTGACAAGAGCAGCATTTATCAGAAAACAGATGAACAGCTGCGGTCAAAAGTGTACAGAATCTGTGAAATGTTAAGCGTTTTAACAAATTAGAAGGGATCATTTTTTATTTTTTAGTGCTGGCCTGGATACGATATTTACATAAAAGATGTGAAAAGGTTCAAAAGGTCACTAATGCTACAGAAAGAAGCAGGGGGGTGAACACTTTTGAACCGAATAAGAAGTGTACGTTTTGTTTTAATATCATAATGTTTTTCATTTAGTACTTCCCTTCAGAAGCTACAGAAGATGCTTGCATATTTCCCAGAAGACAAAATAAGTAAAAGTCTTCAAATTCAAAAGTTTTCACCCCCTGGATCTTAATGTTTGAACCGTCTGTCATAATTGCATATGAACCCCTCAGTTGTCCTCAGTGTGAAAAGATGGATCTCATAATCATACAGTCACGGCTAGAGAGGGTTCAAATATGCAAAATATGCTGGAAACCCAAAGAATTAGTGGGACATGAAGGATTTTTCTGAAGAACAGCAGGTGTTCAGGACAAACATAGGACACGTGAACAACCATCACAAACAAAAAACAGTCCACACATATTAAGAATCAAGGGAATATAAACGGTTCTGCTTTTACATTGTGGTCTGTATATAAACATATCATATGTTAAAATCTTATTCAGGACAGTACTGAATAAAAAAGAACATGCATTTTGCATGATGCCTCTTATTTTTGCAACACAAGTAACATTTTTTGTTTTGATCAAAACAAAACGTTTTGCTTTATCTGGTTCTTAATTTGCTGTGTGGCTGTTTAAATATGCTTCTTCACATCAGTTTATTGGATTCTGGGTGCTTTGAAGCATAAGAACACAAGCAGAATCAGAAAATGAGGTTGTTTCGGCTGGAAAAACATAGTTTATTATATACATCAGTGCGAATGATTCATGAACAAACCCCTTCAAAATATAGATATCTGCTAGATTTGGTGCATGCTGTGGTTTTACATATAGTGTCTTAACGGGGTAAAATATCAAAGTTTGATAGAAATGTTAATGAAACCCCAAACATTTATCTAATTTAGATATTACACTAAATATTAACTGACTATATCACAATTCAGTGACATTTGGTTTTTGAACTTGAAAAAAGAAACACTTTCTCAAAAGTAACATCTCAGTAATGTGTTTTAAGGTTTCGTAAAGAACCATAAACTCTTGCAAAGAAAGAATTATTTCAGCATAAAGTTTATTCAGGTTGATGGGATTCTAAATGGAACTATTCATATCATTAAAGAATATTTCTATTCATATCATTAAAGAATGTTTCTATTCATATCATTAAAGAATGTTTCTATTCATATCATTAAAGAATGTTTCTATTCATATCATTAACGAATGTTTCTATTCATATCATTAAAGAATGTTTCTATTCATATCATTAAAGAATATTTCTATTCATATCATTAAAGAATGTTTCTATTCATATCATTAAATAATATTTATATTCATATCATTAAAGAATGTTTCTATTCATATCATTAAAGAATGTTTCTATTCATATCATTAAAGAATATTTCTATTCATATCATTAACGAATGTTTCTATTCATATCATTAAAGAATGTTTCTATTCATATCATTAAAGAATGTTTCTATTCATATCATTAAAGACTGTTTCTATTCATATCATTAAAGAATATTTCTATTCATATCATTAAAGAATGTTTGTATTCATATCATTAAAGACTATTTCTATTCATACCATTAAAGACTGTTTCTATTCATATCATTAAAGACTGTTTCTATTCATATCATTAAAGAATATTTCTATTCATATCATTAAAGAATGTTTCTATTCATATCATTAAAGAATGTTTCTATTCATATCATTAAAGAATGTTTCTATTCATATCATTAAATAATATTTCTATTCATATCATTAAAGACTGTTTCTATTCATATCATTAAAGAATGTTTCTATTCATATCATTAAAGAACGTTTCTATTCATATCATTAAATAATATTTCTATTCATATCATTAAAGAATGTTTCTATTCATATCATTAAAGACTATTTCTATTCATACCATTAAAGAATGTTTCTATTCATATCATTAAAGACTGTTTCTATTCATATCATTAAAGAATATTTCTATTCATATCATTAAAGAATGTTTCTATTCATATCATTAAAGAATGTTTCTATTCATATCATTAAATAATATTTCTATTCATATCATTCAAGAATGTTTCTATTCATATCATTAAATAATGTTTCTATTCATATCATTAAATAATATTTCTATTCATATCATTAAAGACTGTTTATATTCATATCATTAAAGACTATTTCTATTCATATCATTAAATAATATTTCTATTCATATCATTAAAGAATGTTTCTATTCATATTATTAAATAATGTTTCTATTCATATCATTAAATAATGTTTCTATTCATATCATTAAAGAATATTTATATTCATATCATTAAAGACTATTTCTATTCATATCATTAAATAATATTTCTATTCATATCATTAAAAAATATTTCTATTCATATCATTAACGAATATTCCTATTCATATCATTAACGAATATTTCTATTCATATCATTAAATAATATTTCTATTCATATCATTAAAGAATGTTTCTATTCATATCATTAAAGAATGTTTCTATTCATATCATTAAATAATGTTTCTATTCATATCATTAAAGAATGTTTCTATTCATATCATTAAATAATGTTTCTATTCATATCATTAAAGAATATTTCTATTCACATCATTAAAGACTGTTTATATTCATATCATTAAAGACTATTTCTATTCATATCATTAAATAATATTTATATTCATAGCATTAAAGAATGTTTCTATTCATATCATTAAATAATATTTCTATTCATATCATTAAAGACTGTTTATATTCATATCATTAAAGACTATTTCTATTCATATCATTAAATAATATTTTTATTCATATCATTAAAGAATGTTTCTATTCATATCATTAAATAATGTTTCTATTCATATCATTAAATAATGTTTCTATTCATATCATTAAAGAATATTTATATTCATATCATTAAAGACTATTTCTATTCATATCATTAAATAATATTTCTATTCATATAATTAAAGAATGTTTCTATTCATATCATTAAATAATATTTCTATTCATATCATTAAAGAATGTTTCTATTCATATCATTAAAGAATGCTTCTATTCATATCATTAAATTATGTTTCTATTCATATCATTAAAGAATATTTCTATTCACATCATTAAAGACTGTTTATATTCATATCATTAAAGACTATTTCTATTCATATCATTAAATAATATTTCTATTCATATCATTAAAGAGTGTTTCTATTCATATCATTAAATAATATTTCTATTCATATCATTAAAGACTGTTTATATTCATATCATTAAAGACTATTTCTATTCATATCATTAAATAATATTTTTATTCATATCATTAAAGAATGTTCCCCTTCATGGGAACTCGAACTGCGTCCCCTAGGGGTCGCTACGGGGGAACGCCCTCAGCGTGACTCGGTCTGAAGATACATATGAAAAAACACCACCTGTTGGCCGGCGACAGCCCATGACGTCACTACCGGCGTACCACAATATAAGTGCCGCCGGGAGGATACATCATCAGCTTTTTCGTCTTCACTGACTGGTTTGTTTGAAGCGTGCAGAGTGAATCTGGTAAGAGTACAGTTTTCTAACTCTACTATGGCGAGCACTAGCAAGGCATTTAGGAAGTGTGTGGATCCGTGTCCTCGTTATTTGACACCCGATGACACACACGACTGTTGCGTCTTTTGTTTGGGCATGGAGCACGCACGCGATGTCCTTGAGGGGGCGGTTTGCGTGCATTGTGAGCGGCTCTCTGTGAGGAAGCTCAGCTCTCGCCTGTCCCTCTTTTCGAGGAAAGAGGGGCAGCCGTCTGCTTCCCGCGATTCAAGACCCACCGTTGCCGAGGCACGGAGGCGAATGAAATCGGGGGGTTCGCAGTTGGTGGTGGCCGATAAGCTGGAAAGGGACCGCCCCCTTTTCGCGCGTCGGCCGAGAACGAGAGTGAGCTGCTGGATTGTGATGATGCGATCTTTCTGACATCATTAGATGCAGCAGCTAGTGCTCCGCTGCATATGAACGAGTTTTGGAGGTTATGGATTATAAAAATAAATTTAAATAACCCCCAGCTCGAGTGAGCCTTCCTTTCTTCATAAATCTCGATGTGGAGGTTGAGAAGGAGTGGGAAAGCTAGTTTTTTTCTCGTATTCATAGGTTTCAGCATACTAGTTATGCTGACACTGAGGGGATGCGTGAAAATGGCTATGAGGGGATGCCCCCTGTGCAAGAGATGATAACTAGCTTATCTCTCTATGGCGAGACATCCTCTCTCAAGGCTCCCTCCTGGCCATCTAAGCCCCTGAATCTCGCTTAAATGGCAGGGCATATGCAGCAGCAGGTCAGACCGTCGCTTCGTTGCACACGAAGGCGTACCAGACTGACCTGCTAAAAGTCCTGGATAAGGTCCAGGTCTGAGCCCGAACAACCAGGGGTCCTAACCCATCTCGGTCTGAGGATCAGAGATGGGCTTAGAAGGCTAGTCTCGCGACTCATGCCCCTCCCCCTCCTGCGGCTAGGGTGAGACAGAGGCGTGGGTCAGAGAGAGGCAAGCCCTCTCATTCCTCTCTAATTCCCCTGTAACCACCGTAAACTCCACCGACCGAGGTTAGGTGGAAGTTTCCTGCCTAGAGGCGCTCCCTTGTGAGCGGCGGAGTTCCCTCTCATTCTGAGGAATGAGTTCTCCGCTCCTCAGAGCTCTGTGATAGGTCGCTCTCCGTGCTGGTCGAGCTAGCATTGCTCCCCTCACTATAGAGGGTTATCTATGAGCATGCCGCTCCCTGCTGAGCGTCTGAGTTCCTTCTCATTCTGAGGAATGAGTTCTCCGCTCTCCAGAGCTCGATATAGGTAGCATTATAGGCTCTCATTCTGAGGAATGAGTTCCCAACTAAGAACTGCAGTCAGGTGGACTTATGATGACTTCAGGCAGGTTCTGTATTCTCGAACTGCCTTACTGATGGTCTGGACGTGAGTCCCCTCGGAGGTTTCTGCGGATCCTCCTGGATCTTCAGTCATTCTGGTCACCACTGCAAGGGTAGAGCCAGTATTACTCCCCTCACGATAAGAGGGTTACCTATGAGTATGCCGCTCCCTTCTGAGCGGCTGAGTGTCTTTTCATTCTGAGGAATGAGTTCTCCACTCTCCAGAGCTCGTTATAGGTAGAGCCAGCATTGCTCCCCTCGTTAGAGGGTCACCTTTGAGCATGCCGCTCCCTGCGGAGCGTCTGAGTTCCCACTCATTCTGAGGAATGAGTTCTCCGCTCCTCAGAGCTCTGTGATAGGTCGCTCTCCGTGCTGGTCGAGCTAGCATTGCTCCCCTCACTATAGAGGGTTATCTATGAGCATGCCGCTCCCTGCTGAGCGTCTGAGTTCCTTCTCATTCTGAGGAATGAGTTCTCCGCTCTCCAGAGCTCGATATAGGTAGCATTATAGGCTCTCATTCTGAGGAATGAGTTCCCAACTAGAACTGCAGTCAGGTGGACTTATGATGACTTCAGGCAGGTTCTGTATTCTCGAACTGCCTTACTGATGGTCTGGACGTGAGTCCCCTCGGAGGTTTCTGCGGATCCTCCTGGATCTTCAGTCATTCTGGTCACCACTGCAAGGGTAGAGCCAGCATTACTCCCCTCACGATAAGAGGGTTACCTATGAGTATGCCGCTCCCTTCTGAGCGGCTGAGTGTCTTTTCATTCTGAGGAATGAGTTCTCCACTCTCCAGAGCTCGTTATAGGTAGAGCTAGCATTGCTACCCTCGTTAGAGGGTCACCTTTGAGCATGCCGCTCCCTGCGGAGCGTCTGAGTTCCCACTCATTCTGAGGAATGAGTTCTCCGCTCCTCAGAGCTCTGTGATAGGTCGCTCTCCTTGCGGGTCGAGCTAGCGTTGCTCCCCTCACTATAGAGGGTTATCTATGAGCATGCCGCTCCCTGCTGAGCGTCTGAGTTCCTTCTCATTCTGAGGAATGAGTTCTCCGCTCTCCAGAGCTCGTTATTGGTAGAGCCAGCATTACCTATGAGTATGCCGCTCCCTTCGGAGCGTCTGAATGTCCACTCATTCCGAGGAATGAGTGTTCCGCTCCCCAGAGCTCGCTGTTGGTAGAGCCAGCATTGCTCCCCTCACCCAGAGGGCCACCTATGAGCATGCCGCTCCCTTCTGAGCGGCGGAGTTCCCTCTCATTCTGAGGAATGAGTTCCCCGCTCTCCAGAGCTCATGGTTGGGCTCGACGCTCCCCTCTGAGCGGCGGAGTGTCTTCTCATTCTGAGGAATGAGTTCTCCGCTCCTCAGAGCTCTATGATAATCGCTCTCCCTGCTGGTCGAGCTAGCATTGCTCCCCTCACTATAGAGGGTTATCTATGAGCATGCCGCTCCCTGCTGAGCGGGGAGTTTCCCTCTCATTCTGAGGAATGAGTTCCCCGCTCTCCAGAGCTCATGATGGGGCTTGCCGCTCCCTTCTGAGCGGCGGAGTGCCTTCTCATTCTGAGGAATGAGTTCTCCACTCTCCAGAGCTCGTTATAGGTCTCACTCTGAGGAGTGAGTTCTCCGCTCTAGAGCTCCTCATTGGTAGCTGAGTTCCTCTCATTCCGAGGAATGAGTTCTCCGCTCTCCAGAGCTCGCCGTCGGTAGAGCTAGCACTGCTCCCCTCAACCAGAGGGTCACCTATGAGCATGCCGCTCCCGTCTGAGCGTCCGAGTTTCTCCGCCCCCCAGAGCTCTGTGATAGGTCGCTCGCCTGTTGGTCGAGCCAGCATTGCTCCCCTCAACCAGAGGGTCATCTATGAGCGTGCCGCTCCCTTCTGAGCGTCTGAGTTCCCTCTCACTCCGAGGAATGAGTAGTTCTCCGCTCCAAGGCATAGAACGTTCTAATAAGTGCACACGCAAGACTTTGGGCACTTTTCTAAAATCCACTTAGTGGTAAGTCCGCACATTAAAGATTCTGCGTTCTTTCTAAAAATCCCGTAAGGGTAGGGTTACGCGCACTGCTTCGTGCCCTTTTTTTTTTTTTTTTGAGCTGGTTAAAGCCCCGGTTTGTGCCTTGGGCCCCGCTCCCCTGTCCCATATATGTTGGGTCCAAAAAAAAACGGGAAAGGGGGTGTACACTACCAAGAGGTCTGTTGAGACAGTTCCCTCAGTAAGCTTGGGAGAGCAGGTGGTAACCCCTGAGTGATCGGCCAGGACCTGGTGAGCCAGGTGCCTGGCCATATCCCCTTGAAGGAATCTTTTCTGATTCCAAGACCTTGAGCTCTACCCTAGGCCCGGTAATCCCGGCGCCTAACAGGTAAGTACTAGAGTACGCAGCTCGGGCCTTTGGCCGAAGGGGATAATATCACTGACAGCCATCAGCCGTCCCGGGGGAAACTTCCTTAAGCCGGGTATAGTTGGCTTAGTGCTCGCCTTTTTTGCGAAATTGGCTTGCATTCCCCTCAGCATGGTGAAGTGGGTATAACGTTCCCCGTAGCGACCCCTAGGGGACGCAGTTCGAGTTCCCATGAAGGGGAACGTCTCAGGTTACGTATGTAACCATGGTTCCCCGAGTGGGGAACGAGACACTGCGTCCCCTGGGCTTTGAGCCATGCTTCGGACGCAAGCTTCAGACGAAGAAGCTGATGATGTATCCTCCCGGCGGCACTTATATTGTGGTACGCCGGTAGTGACGTCATGGGCTGTCGCCGGCCAACAGGTGGTGTTTTTTCATATGTATCTTCAGACCGAGTCACGCTGAGGGCGTTCCCCCGTAGCGACCCCTAGGGGACGCAGTGTCTCGTTCCCCACTCGGGGAACCATGGTTACATACGTAACCTGAGACGTTTCTATTCATATCATTAAAGACTATTTCTATTCATATCATTAAAGACTATTTCTATTCATATCATTAAATAATGTTTCTATTCATATCATTAAAGAATGTTTCTATTCATATCATTAAATAATATTTGTATTCATATCATTAAAGAATGTTTCTATTCATATCATTAAATAATGTTTCTATTCATATCATTAAAGAATGTTTCTATTCATATCATTAAAGAATATTTCTATTCATATCATTAAATAACATTTCTATTCATATCATTAAAGAATGTTTCTATTCATATCATTAAAGAATGTTTCTATTCATATCATTAAAGAACGTTTCTATTCATATAATTAAATAATATTTCTATTCATATCATTAAAGAATGTTTCTATTCACATCATTAAAGACTGTTTATATTCATATCATTAAAGACTATTTCTATTCATATCATTAAATAATATTTATATTCATAGCATTAAAGAACGTTTCTATTCATATAATTAAATAATATTTCTATTCATATCATTAAAGAATGTTTCTATTCATATCATTAAAGAATGTTTTTATTCATATCATTAAATAATGTTTCTATTCATATCATTAAAGCATGCTTCTATTCATATCATTAAAGAATGTTTCTATTCATATCATTGAAGAATGTTTCTATTCATATCATTAAAGACTGTTTCTATTCATATCATTAAAGACTATTTCTATTCATATCATTAAAGACTATTTCTATTCATATCATTAAAGAATGTTTCTATTCATATCATTAAAGACTATTTCTATTCATATCATTAAAGACTGTTTCTATTCATATCATTAAAGAATGTTTCTATTCATATCATTAAAGACTATTTCTATTCATATCATTAAATAATATTTCTATTCATATCATTAAAGAATGTTTCTATTCATATCATTCAAGAATGTTTCTATTCATATCATTAAAGAATAATTTTATTCATATCATTAACGAATGTTTCTATTCATATCATTAAATAATGTTTCTATTCATATCATTAAATAATATTTCTATTCATATCATTAAAGAATAATTTTATTCATATCATTAACGAATGTTTCTATTCATATCATTCAAGAATGTTTCTATTCATATCATTAAATAATATTTATATTCATATCATTAAAGACTGTTTCTATTCATATCATTAAATAATATTTCTATTCATATAATTAAAGAAAGTTTCTATTCATTTCATTACAGAATATTTCTATTCATACCATTAAAGAACGTTTTATTCATATCATTAAAGAATGTTTCTATTCATATCATTACATAATATTTCTATCCGTACCATTAAAGAACATTTCTATTCATATCATCTAAGGAATATTTCTATTCATATCATTAAATAATATTTCTATTCATATCATTAAAGAATATTTCTATTCATATCATTAAAGAATGTTTCTATTCACATCATTAAAGAATGTTTGAGGATTTCTAGAGTAATTCAGATGACCGGTCAAACGTTGGACTTCAAACTCTCGTCAAATAAAAGAAGATCAAGCAGTGCTTAATTTAGCCATTTATTTATCTAATAACATAAAAATGTGATTGACTCATAAAGCAATTTAGGAACCAAGGTTATTTTAATAGAATTGAGAAATTATAGTTTTTGTTAAAAACAATTTGACTAGTTTTTATAAAAAAAATTATCGCAGTTTTACTATTTAAGTTGTCAAGCAAAATTTAAATATTAGAAATATTGCCTTGACAAATAAAATAAAATCAGTTTAAGTTTTTCATGTTTTATTTTATTATAGTAGTAATAATGCATTTAAATCAAGTCACACTGATATAAAAAACTAACTTGACAACAGAATATCTGACAAATATTTATGAGTTTAGACCCAAAGCACAATCAGAAATAGCTACTGATCATTACATTGATGAAAACGAACATTCATACGCACCTGTTTGGCTTCCAGTGGACCGGGACCCAAGGTTTTTCGTCTATATGTAAGACAGCAGTGATGGGCGAGTGTCACTGTGTTAATATTGGATTTAGGTCAATAACCCTGAAAAAATCAAATCCTCTTCAAAACACAAAGAGAGGGCCTTCTTTCCAGATGAGACTCATCTCTTGATTCAGGGTCATCCGTGTGTTTCACACACTTCCCAGGACACCGATGACACCATTATCTGCAAACACAACACCAGGCTTTATTCCACTCAACCGATTCAAGATCATTTAAAGTACAGTCATGGTTAAAAGTTTGGGGTGCTTCTGAAAGACGTCTCTTCTGCTCACCAAGATTGCATTTGTTTGGTCAAAAGTGAAATATTATTATAATTTAAAACAACTGTTTTCTGTGTGAATAGATGTTAAAGTGTAATTTATTTCAGTGATCAAAGCTGTATTTTCAGCATCATTACTGCAGTCTTCAGTGTCACATGATCTTCAGAAATCATAATAATATACTGCTCAACAAACATTTCTGATTATTATCAATGTTGAAAACAGATGTGCTGCTCGTGTTTTTATGGAAACCGTGATATATTTTATATTTGGGGATTCTTTGATGAATAGAAAGTTCAAAAGAACTCCAAAAAACATTTATTTAAAATAGAAATCTTTTGTTACATTATAAATGCTTTAGTCACTTTTCATCATTTTAATGCATCCTTGTTGAAAAATATTGATTTCTTTAACAACAAAAAACTTTTAACCAGACCTTTTTACAACAGGAAGAAACAGCAACGTGCCAATTTGTCACCAAAAGCCTAATATACTAACATTAGACTTAATTTTATTTTTACTAAATATTTAGATTTCTTGTGAATTTGGGGTGAAATATGACCTGGGCGGTTCTTCATCAAACCCTAATTGTGTAATTAATTAAACAAAAAGCAGAAGACAACAACACGACTCAGAGATGGACGTAACGAGTGGGAAACAGACGAGCGATACAGTGACATCATGAAGACACAAGGAAGTGGAAAACAGACCGTTCATGAGTTATAATGATACCATGACTGTTACTGAACTTTGGTCGATCTGAGAAAACAACCCTGAAACGGTTTCTACTGATGAGAGACGTATAGTGTGTGTGTGTGTGTGTGTGTGTGTGGAGAGAGAATCAGGGTTAATCATTCACATTTAACAAGGAACAAAGTCTCATCTGAAACTCAAACAAACAAACTGGAAGCAGAACATATTACACACAATTATAGCAAATAAAACAAAAGCTGGCACCTGTGACAACAGTGAAAACAGAATTTTAAATATTTTATTTTTCAAAATGACAATTACAGACTATTTAAACATTTCAGTTTCTGTACATGATGTTGAATGTCACTCAGACGTATAGCGTCCTTAGAGCTGTGTGCCGAAGCTCCGCCCCTCAGGATACATTTGCATGGTTAACCAAGTGGGTGGGGTTAGTTGGATTCAAATTTGAAATCGGAGGCGGAGCATAATGACATCACAGTAATACTATCATTACTCACTGTGACTGAAACGGACCTCACTCTATGACTCTCTCACAGAATAAAAAACTGAATATGAGCTTTAAGTGCATGAATATCTGTGTCAGCGTCCATTTCTCCACATGTCGCCTGCTCAGCGTCTACCCATGATGCTTGGGTCAAATCGTGCCGTTGCCACCAGTGCCCGGGCCAGGCGGGCTTCTCGTTCTGAAGTCATGCCACATCTTCACCAGCGGCTCTCTCTTCTTCCAAATGAGCTCATGACCATAAACGATGTACCAGCTAGAGAGAGAATGAACATGTTTACAACTGCTCAAAAAGATGGTGGTCGGTCAATCGATACACAGCACTGTTTACACCACCTGCTGATAAAATGGTGAGGATCTCTGATTGAGTGACTATATACCAGGGATATTATATATTTCAAAAAATATTTAGAGTTAATTAAAATAAAATGAATAATAAAATAAAACCAAATGCAAAAAAAAAATCAATTTAAACGTTAACAGCTTTTCATTTTTGTTTAGTTGACCTTTAAGTACTAAAATAAAATCTAACTATATTATCTAAAAAAAATATTAAAATGATATAGACAAAAAATGAATACAACATAAAACAAAAGATTTACTAAAACTTTCACGAAAATTAAAGTAAAAACAGCAAATGTAAAAATAAATGTAATTAATCAAATATTATATAATAGCAAATATTAACAAAATAGTAGTATAATAGTATTTTTAATTAGGGTTGGGCCGATATACGATGCCACCATCCGGCATCGTGATCATCAACCCCCCCCCCCCCCAATATTTAAATCCTAAACATATTTTTGTATACTTTCTCTCACAATTATATCTCAGTCAATTATACGGTGTATAAATTGCGGGCATCAGGGAACTGCTACTAGTATGCAGGGCACTAAAACCGCGCTCTTATTTTGCTTTCACTTTATAGATCAGCGATCACAGACTCTACGGAGCAGCGGTGCCGTACATTTGACAAGATTAGATGTTTGTCAGTGGTGCTCAGGATCTGTAAATCATTCACCATCATCCTATCAGTGATCTCTCTTTACTCTGTGTATGTGGTAAGTGAACGCTCATGTACTGTAACACGCTGCTAGCAAGCAGCACGTGTCCCTTTAGTGCAGCGGTTCTCAATTCCAGTCCTCGCGCCCCCCCGCTCTGCACATTCTGTACGTTTCTCTTATCGCTTCAGACGTTTGTGCTATTCGACTGTAAGTGGACATCACATCACAGGATATTGCGCCATGATTCCAGTTCGAAGCGAACGTATATGTTCCATTCAAAGGGCATTGAAGTGTGCGAGACGTGAATTTAAATGATTTTATTTTCAGAGGTATATTATGTCATGCTTCTCTAGTACTCTGAGTATCTCTAGTCTGTGTGTGAAGACGCTGCGCAGCACAAATCTGTGAATGAATGTACCGATAGTGAAGTAAACTTTAGTAGAGTAGGGAGCAATGAACACTGTGTAGGGACCACGTAATAACTTGAGGAGGCATGAGATCTGTTCAAGATTGCATTTCTCTACAGCAGATCATGTCAATCAGAACACAGTTCATGCACGGAGCTCACTTCTAACGAGCTGGTGTTAACCGTAGAACACGTTATTTGTTTTCTGTGTCTTTCTGCATACGGATTCACGCTTCGAGCACACCCCTAACCCCCCCCCCCGATGTCATCACCCATCACCATGTTTCACTGTAGACATCGCCCAACCCTAATTTCAATGAAACCGAATTAACACTGGTACAAGTAATTTGCCCGTGTTATATTAGCATTATTTATAAACTATTACAATATTTATTAGTAATTTGACTTTTTGATTTTATTTTTGGTTTAATTTTAAATTTTAGTAATTTAGTCATAGTAATGCTTTTGCATTTTTTTTTAGCTTCTGTTATATATATATATTTCTATATGCATGCAATTTTTTGCAATCCAACATATTTGCCAACATTTCAAATTTTCACATCAGGTTTTTCATCTAATATTTAGATTTTAATTTAATTTCAGCTTTATTTCAATTAACAAAAACAATATTTAATAGTTTCTGTTAACAATAACAACACTTTCTCCTTTCAAAAACAGCTAGATTGATCAAAATGTAAGAGAAAGCAGAGACAAATCACTCACATGCCGAATAAAGCTCCACCTAAATGAGCTGCGTGATCGAAAAAACGCCATCCCAGAACCAAGCCCGCGGCATCCAAGGCGACGATGGCCTTGAGAGCCTGTTGGCAGACATGAGAATGATCATGGTTAAGAGCAGTGTTGGGGAAAGGTACTTTTAAAAGTAATGCGTTACAATATTGCGTTACTCACTAAAAAAGTAACCAATTATGTTACATAGTTACTTTTTATGGAAAGTAATGCGTTACGTTACTTTTGAGTTACTTTTTAAATATGAGCAGGGCTTGATTGTTTGTTTTTAACACAAGTTATATTTATAGCAAATGTAAAAGCTCACACGCTCTCTCACACACACACACACACACACACACACACACACACACACACCCAGTAACAGACACACACACACACACACACACACACACACACACCCACCCAGTAACAGACACACACACACACACACACACAGACTCACACACACACACACACACACACACACACACACACACACACACACACACACACACACACACACACACACACACACACACACACACACAGACTCACACACAGACTCACACACACACACACACACACACACACACACACACACACACACACTCACGTTTCCGGCGGTGAAGGTGTACATGGGGAGGAAGATGATGGCCAGCTTGGCTTCAGGCATTTTGGTGCAAACAGCTGCTAGGACGGCCATGATGGCCCCTGACTGACACAACGCAATAATCCATTCACTACAACCATATGAACACGGATGAGATCCTGAAATGTTTAATCTGAAAACACACTCACCGCCCCCAGTGATGGACCAAACCGACCCACTGCTGTTTTACTCACATAACTGAGAAATGTAGAAATCACACCTGAGAACATGGGCACAGAAAGATGAAATCCAATAACACAAATTATTTTATAGAGTCAGATGGTTTTGGAAATCTGAAAACTCTTAAATGACCCAGACCTGCAGAGAGGTAGAGCGCCACGAACTGCTCTTTTCCCATCACGTTGACGATGCTTGAAGAAAAACTCCACAGCACGTACATGTTGGCTGCCATGTGGAAGAGAGAATAGTGGCTGAATGTGGACAGCAGCATGGGCCAACACAGCGCCTCTGAAACCAGATCACAATCCAGATTAAATTACTGTATAAACCAGATCACAATCTAGATTAAATAACTGAATAAACCAATCACAATCTAGATTAAATAACAGTGCAAATCAGATCACAATCCAGATTAAATTACTGCATAAACCAGATCACAATCTAGATTAAATAACTGAATAAACCAGATCATAATTCAGATTAAATAACAGCGCAAATCAGATCACAATTCAGATTAAATAACAGCGCAAATCAGATCACAATTCAGATTAAATTACTGCATAAACCAGATCACAATTCAGATTAAATATCGCAAATCAGATCACAATCCAGATTAAATTACAGCATAAACCAGATCACAATTCAGATTAAATAACAGCGCAAATCAGATCACAATCCAGATTAAATAACTGAATAAACCAATCACAATCCAGATTAAATAACAGCGCAAATCAGATCACAATCCAGATTAAATTACTGTATAAACCAGATCACAATCTAGATTAAATAACTGAATAAACCAATCACAATTCAGATTAAATAACAGCGCAAATCAGATCACAATTCAGATTAAATAACAGCGCAAATCAGATCACAATTCAGATTAAATAACAGCGCAAATCAGATCACAGTTCAGATTAAATTACTGCATAAATCAGATCACAATTCAGATTAAATAACAGCGCAAATCAGATCACAGTTCAGATTAAATAACTGCATAAATCAGATCACAATTCAGATTAAATAACAGCGCAAATCAGATCACAATTCAGATTAAATAACAGCGCAAATCAGATCACAATCCAGATTAAATAACTGAATAAACCAATCACAATCCAGATTAAATAACAGCGCAAATCAGATCACAATCCAGATTAAATTACTGAATAAACCAGATCACAATCCAGATTAAATAACAGCGCAAATCAGATCACAATCCAGATTAAATTACTGTATAAACCAGATCACAATCTAGATTAAATAACTGAATAAACCAATCACAATTCAGATTAAATAACAGCGCAAATCAGATCACAATTCAGATTAAATTACTGTATAAACCAGATCACAATCTAGATTAAATAACTGAATAAACCAGATCACAATTCAGATTAAATTACTGCATAAACCAGATCACAATTCAGATTAAATAACAGCGCAAATCAGATCACAATCCAGATTAAATAACTGAATAAACCAATCACAATCCAGATTAAATAACAACAGCATAAACCAGTTAATATTATGTTGTTGTATTCTTTTGTCTTTTTTTAATCAGTTTTTGTTTTTAAAAATATTTCATAAATCAGATCACAGTTCAGATTAAATAACTGCATAAATCAGATCACAATTCAGATTAAATAACAGCGCAAATCAGATCACAATTCAGATTAAATAACAGCGCAAATCAGATCACAGTTCAGATTAAACAACTGCATAAACCAGATCACATTCCAGATTAAATAACTGCATAAATCAGATCACAGTTCAGATTACATAACAACTGCATAAACCAGATCACAATTCAGATTAAATAACTGCATAAACCAGATCACAATTCAGATTAAATAACTGCATAAACCAGATCAGAATCCAGATTAAATAACAACTGCATAAACCAGATCAGAATCCAGATTAAATAACAACAGCATAAACCAGATCACAATCCAGATTAAATAACAGTGCAAAGATCACAGTTCAGATTAAATAACTGCATAAACCAGATCAGAATCCAGATTAAATAACAGTGCAAAGATCACAGTTCAGATTAAATAACTGCATAAACCAGATCAGAATCCAGATTAAATAACAACAGCATAAACCAGATCACAATCCAGATTAAATAACAGTGCAAAGATCACAGTTCAGATTAAATAACTGCATAAACCAGATCAGAATCCAGATTAAATAACAACAGCATAAACCAGATCACAATCCAGATTAAATAACAGTGCAAAGATCACAGTTCAGATTAAATAACTGCATAAACCAGATCAGAATCCAGATTAAATAACAACTGCATAAACCAGATCAGAATCCAGATTAAATAACAACAGCATAAACCAGATCACAATCCAGATTAAATAACAGTGCAAAGATCACAGTTCAGATTAAATAACTGCATAAACCAGATCAGAATCCAGATTAAATAACAGTGCAAAGATCACAGTTCAGATTAAATAACTGCATAAACCAGATCAGAATCCAGATTAAATAACAACAGCATAAACCAGTTAATATTATGTTGTTGTATTCTTTTGTCTTTTTTTAATCAGTTTTTGTTTTTACAAATATTTCTATTTTACTTTAATTTATTTGTACTTAATTTTTTCCCGTTAGTAAGTTGGCAAAAATGTTTTATCTTCAATTAAAGTATAACACTCTGAACTGCAGTTGCTGATATTCTACCAGTTATGCTACCAGAAATGTTGTGCATAATGCAAATTAATATATATTACATTCATTTTTTTACTGACTCATTATCAATTTGAGAATCTATATAAAAAAATCGAGGACAAAACTTTCTCCAAAACCAAAGAAACCTGAAAACATGCCACACTGTACAATAAAAGTTTACCAAAATCAGACCAAGTGTAATCAGACCTTTTCAATCCAACACAAAACTCCTCATTTTGAGGCGATGTAAACAAGACTGACCTTGAAAGAGATTTGTTATTCAAATGCAGCACATTATGAAAGCAAAACAGATGATTTGACTCACTGGAGGAGGGGTTAGATGTGAAGTACTTGACCATGGAGCGCTGCAGAGAAGGAACTCTCCAACAACAAAACACCAACACATTCGCTGCAATGATGCCTGAGAAAGAGATTTGTTCAGATGGAACAATATCTGTTTATTTAATAAAACTGCATTAAATACATTGTCTTCACAATCTAAACTGCCCATCTGTGTAATACTGATGGCTAGGGGTGTGCGATATTGAAAAAAAATGATCTCGATATTTTGGGGGATTTTTTCGATAACGATAATTAGACGGATATTTTGCCGAGTGTGTTATTGTGCTGATATCTGACTAACGTGGACAGCTGCAGTTTATGATATTCTTCATATTCTGTGTGCTCAGTTCACATCAGTGATTAATTAATTAATCTTTTCATTTAAGTTTAAATAGATTTTTACCTTTAATAAAGCTTTTCTAAAAGTGAACATCTTTTGACTCAAATTGTAACTTTTAATCAGTCAATTAAGATAATACACATTTAGGCTGTTACTAAACAAATGAAACCAGTATCATCACAATTAATCTCTGCAGAAGTTGCATTCAAAGGTGTTTAGATGTATTTACACTATTTAATGCAGCTTAGAGGGACATTGAGTGCTTTAACCGGTTACAAACGCATACTTTTTTTACATTTTAAACATAAAACATTGAATACTGATATTTAAAATTATTTTAAAAATGATAATAAACTTAATTGTTAAATTAAATCGCCAGTAGGTGGCAGAAAGTCACTGGTAATAAGTGATTCACTGCGGCTGAACCGAATCATTTAAACGATTGAATCATTCAGGAACGAATCATTTCGACTGAACCGAGTCATTTAAACGATTGAATCATTCAGGAACGAATCACTGCGACTGAACCGAGTCATTTAAACGATTGAATCATTCAGGAACGAATCACTGCGACTGAACCGAGTCATTTAAACGATTGAATCATTCAGGAACGAATCACTGCGACTGAACCGAGTCATTTAAACGATTGAATCATTCAGGAACGAATCACTGCGACTGAACCGAGTCATTTATAACGATTGAATCATTCAGAGAACGAATCACTGCGACTGAACCGAGTCATTTAAACGATTGAATCATTCAGGAACGAATCACTGCGACTGAACCGAGTCATTTAAACGATTGAATCATTCAGGAACGAATCACTGCGACTGAACCGAGTCATTTAAACGATTGAATCATTCAGGAACGAATCACTGCGACTGAACCGAGTCATTTAAACGATTGAATCATTCAGGAACGAATCACTGCGACTGAACCGAGTCATTTAAACGATTGAATCATTCAGGAACGAATCACTGCGACTGAACCGAGTCATTTAAACGATTGAATCATTCAGGAACGAATCACTGCGACTGAACCGAGTCATTTAAACGATTGAATCATTCAGGAACGAATCACTGCGACTGAACCGAGTCATTTAAACGATTGAATCATTCAGGAACGAATCACTGCGACTGAACCGAGTCATTTAAACGATTGAATCATTCAGGAACGAATCACTGCGACTGAACCGAGTCATTTAAACGATTGAATCATTCAGGAACGAATCACTGCGACTGAACCGAGTCATTAAAACGATTGAATCATTCAGGAACGAATCACTGCGACTGAACCGAGTCATTTAAACGATTGAATCATTCAGGAACGAATCACTGCGACTGAACCGAGTCATTTAAACGATTGAATCATTTAGGAACGAATCACCGTCATGTTGCTCTGAGACGCAAAACAGTGCTGTAGCTGTTTGTAATTATTTTTTGTTGGCGAAATGGAGCAAAAAACAGGCAATATGGCGTCTATAACATTAGTATCTTAATATTAACTTGTTTATTAAACTGTTGTATAAAATCAATATCACATTTGTAATCGTGCTTATTTTGAAGAAATAACGACACTCTTCTTGTGATTTTAACTATGTGAAACGTAAATATATACATTTTCTGCCCCCATATCTTGAATTTTGCGATCACTCTTAATGCATTTTAATACTGAATCATGCAGTGAACGAACACGCTCTAAACGCGCGCGTGCACTGATTAACCCGCTTCATTAATCACCACGTAACGTTAAGGCTAATGCGTGCGTGCACTCTGTAGGCGTTTTGTTTGTTTTTTGCAAAAATACTCGATATTGTCAAATTGCATATCGTTAAAACAACAATTACGATAATATCGCAAACGATATATATCGCACACCCCTACTGATGGCTAAATTTGGTTTGTGTCATTCAGACTGACCTGTGACTGTTTTCTGTCCATCACTTAAACTGTTCCACCACTGATTCATCTGCAGAACAACGGACGTCTGTTAAAACACACATCAGAAAACATGTGACTCCGGAGCACAAACCAGTCTTAAGTAGCACGGGTATATTTGTAGCAATAGCCAAAAATACATTGTATGGGTCAAAATTATTGATTTTTCTTTTATGCCAAAAATAATTAGGATATTAAGTAAAAATCATGTTCCATGAAGATATGTAGTAAATGTCCTACTGTAAATATATTAAAACCTAATTTTTGATTAGTAATATGCATTGCTAAGAACTTAATTTGAACAACTTTAAAGATGATTTTCTCAATATTTAGATTTTTTTTGCACCTCAGATTCCAGATTTTCAAATATTGTCCGATCATAACAAACCATACATCAATGGAACGATTATTATTCAGGTTGCAGATTATGTATAAATCTCAATTTCGAAAAATTGACCCTTATGACTGGTTTTGTGGTTCAAGGTCACAAATGTCCATTAAACGGACACGCACCTGTTTGCGTAAATCTCCTTGTTTCTGAGGCCGTATCTTCTCCATCCAGTCTGCTTTGACATCGTTAAAATAACTCTGTACACGAGATTTGAGACTTTCGTACTGCCATATCGCCGCTCCGCCGAACGAACAACCTGTAAACTGAGCTGGAGTTATTACGATATTCTGAAAGATCATAATCCACACACACACACACACACACACACACACACACACACACACACACACACACACACACACACACACACACACATTGGACTTCATTCATGAAATACAAATACAATGAATGTGCAAATCGCATATAAAACCCTTTGAGCCAGTTTCACTAACAGCTTGCCTCAGCACAAACCGTCTTTTGGCATTAAAATAGTGCTTTTAGGATTTACTAAAGACGCGCAGTGACGGATTTGCGCTCAGAAAAGGCCTGGACACGTTATCTGTTTGCGTAAATCTGACCTTGTTTCGAGGCCGTATGCATTCTCCATCCAGTCTGCTTTGACATCGTCAACAATAACTCTGTATGCGAGATTTGAGACTTTCGTACTGCCATATCGCCGCTCACGCCGAACGTGATTTACTAACCTGTAAACTGCAGCTCGTCAGTTATTACTGGTATTCTGAAAGCCATTATTTAACACTCAACATACACAGCATGGCTTAAACTATTTATGATGCAAATACAATGAAATGTGCAAATCGCATATAAAACCCTGTTGGTCCAGTTTACTGACAGCTTGCCTCAGACACAGAGAACAGTCTTTTGGCATTAAGAATAGTGACTGTAGGAGTTTACTACACAGCGTATTCATTTGAAGCAAGAAAAGGCTGGACACGTGTCCATTTTTGCATCTGAAGCCTTATTGACATATGTTATTTGTAGGAGTTTGCCTTTCAGGACACATAATTTATGGGAGACGACTATGGCACCATCAACTAGTGATTTAAGCTATACCGTTGCTCTCGTCAAATTACTGGTCATTTGCAAACCTTCATTTAACACTCAACATAAAGCATGTGGCTTAAACTATTTTGTGACTATGCTAATGCTGCATTTGTTGTTGTTAGGACTGGCAGATACAGTGTTAGAATGAGATATTGCGTCTGTGCTCTTTACATTTGTGCATTCATTTAAGTAAATCTACACACTGTCCAAACATATAAAGCCAAACAATGTTATTTTTTATTTGCTTCAGGAAATAAAAGACGACTTGGCACCATCAACTAGGAGTCAAGCAATACCGGCTCTATCAAAACTTCAAGCAAACCTTCATTTTTCAACATACTGTGGCTTTTATTTCTGTATATTTCATAAAGGAGGCCCGTCATGTGTCAGCAAAATATACCTACCCCTATGGTGAAGACAAATGGTTTGACAAGTCTGCCAAATGACCTGCTGGTGGGTACATGTGGGGTGGGCGGGTCTGGAGCAGGAGCCACGCCCTTCTTGTGTAGGATTTCATTTTGCTCCGCCTCTTCTGCCACACCCTTCTTTGGCTCCGCCTTCTTCACTACCTTGCGGAAGCCACACCTCTGCTGCGTCTGAAGAGTGAATCTATTTGGAGCAAAACAATCATCAATATTGCATTTATATTATATTGAATAGGTAGAATGTGAAAAAAATAAAAACAATAGCCCAAATATATTATATTAATTACTAAAAACTTGTTTGATAAAAGTAACTTTGAGAGAACTTATAAACAATATACGTAATGGGTTTATTTTCAATAATGTAATGACGTTTTTACTGGCGGAATAATGTGGGAGGGACTTGATTTTATCTGTTATGATTTGACTGTATTATTTAATGTATAATACATGACCTTATGACTGGTTTTGTGGTCCAGGGTGACTTAGAAATTGTAATATATTACATTATAATGATGGATGAAACGGTTATATATATATATATATTTACCTCACCTGCTGTGCCTTGGTTACATTATTATAAAAGTTGTTTCTGACGCAAGTTATTACATCTTGCCAAAGTTATTAGTATTATTTTTTATTAATACATAAGGTCCATTCTTATTTCAGGCTCTCCTTAAATACTGTTTACAGCTACACATGCCAAATACACGTTTATAATCTAAACAGCCGCCCGTTATCATTATGTTTACACTGATATTGACTCCGTTAATAAGAACACTTTAAGCTGGAGCTGTAATGAATGCGCTGATTAACGCTGCTGTGAGGCGCTCAGGATAGAAACACGCAGTTAGAGGAGTGTGTGGTACCTGTTCGTCAGGTAGTGTGAGCTGATGATGTCCTCTGAAACCCTTCTGAACACTGAAGCCCTCACCGCCGCCATCATCATCACAGCTGCGACCCTCCTGCGGTTCATGCAGCTGCCGCTTCCGCTTCCGGCTCGTGCCTCTTCTGCTTCTGGCTCAGAGCGCGCGCACAGCGGCGCCTGCTGGGAGGACGCGCACGGACACACGCGCACGGACACACGCGCACGGACACACGCGCTGACTCTGACTATTGTTATAATCTATGCTGCAATTTTCAAAGAAAAGAAACGTGCATTTAAATTCGAATTCATATACATTTAGCAGAATTTAAATGTTCAAAAGTTACAAAAATCAGATTTTGATATATTTGCATGCTCAAATAGCCTATTTGTTTATCTTTATGATTATGAATATGTTAATTGGAAAGGCTTTGCGTTTTTTATTTTAGTTTTATTAATTTACAAATTTGAGTCAGGGTTAATTTATTTACAGGTTTACACATTTGTTTATTTTTAACTCATTTAATTGACTCATGTGCAGCACAATTGATTTATTATATTTTGTAATTAGCGGCTGGATTGTACATTTGCTTTTATATCAGTTTATTAATTTACTATTTTTGTCAGAGTTAATTAATTAATAATTAGTTTATTTGTATTTGTTTACTTTACTCATGAAGGGCCAATTATCAACAGAATAATTGAGTACAAATTGTTATATAAATAAATCGTTAAATACAAAATTAAATGCATAAATAAATGAATGAATAAACAAATATAATTCAATCATTTATTTATTTATTCACACTCATGTACTAACAATGGAATCCATGTGATTTATTTATATTTTATTTATTTACGTAGTGAAAAATAAAATGTGGAGGAAATAAATAAACTAATTAAATGAATGAAAGAATGAAAAAAAACGAACGAACGAATCAATAAATATTATTAAATATTAATGTATTTAATTATTTAACGATTTATTTATATGTCAACATATATTTAATAATTTAATGTAGAGTGATCTGGCCCTCTATGGTTTTTAGCACGTGTTTAATAAAAAATAAATAATAATAAATCAGTGTGGGTCCGCAGCTGCGCATCATCCCGCCTCCAGCCATACTGCGCATGCGCTCCACGGCTCCGGTTCACCGTCTCCTCGCGAACATGGCGGCGCCTGCGCTCTCCAGCCGGGCTGGTTCCGCTGGAAACAGCCCCACCGCCACACCGAGCAGCACCAAACACGTCCCGCAGGCCCCCGAGCTGGACTTCAGGTCCGGAGCCAGGATAGAGGAGCTCAACCGGCTGATCGCCGAGTTCAGCAAGCACGAGCAGCGCGAGTATGACGACCAGCGCGCGCTCGAGATCCACACGGCCAAGGACTTCATCTTCTCCATGCTCGGTGAGGAAGAACTCGGCTTCCGACACAATGCAGCTCGCGCACGCATGCATGCATCTGAAAGGGAAAGTGCGCGTTCAGTGCGCGTTCAGTGCGTCGGTCTTTGTCTTTGCGCTTCGGCCTGCGTTGAGCTGCGGATGGGTGTGTTTGCAGCTTCAACTCATGTTTGCACTGATGCTTTATTTGCATGAGATGTCAAAATAGGGTCATCTGCTTGCTGTTAACGAAACCGCTCAGCCAACAATTAATATTCTGTCATTATTTACTCCCCAGCATCGGTTGCATGACTTTCCGTCTTCTCTTGAAAACAAAAGGAGACGCACAATTTCCAAGCCTCTGCTTTCTGTCTTCATTCAGTGAAAGTGGAAGGTCAGCAGTGGATTTGAAGCTCCAGAAAGAGCAAAAAATCACTTTAAGGCATACAACTAAACATTGAAACTGGTATTCACTGAAAATGTTCACCTGTACATGTAGCTGATTAAATAAGACAACATGTCATTGCTTTGGGTTTAATTATTGGAAGGAAAAACAAGGCGAGACAGCATGAGCAAAAGACAATGTGAAAACTAAAATAACGAATAGAATTAAATGAAAATAACAAAATCAAAAACCTGCAAATAAATAATTAACTTACCTGCCAAATGAGAACAAAAAAACAAATCTGGACACTTGCTATAGTTAAAGAATATATATATGAATAAAAATAAAATGCATAATAAAGTAAAATAACATAAAAACAAATCCAAAGCATGCAAAAAAAAAAATTTTTTTTTTTGGGAAACTCTGATTGTATGCAATTATGTAAAAAATCTTTATGCCTACATCTGACATGTTTCACTGATGTACATGAAAAATATGCATCACGTTAATTTGAATAGTTTGTTAAAACTCTGCAATTCAAATGCATGGAAATTGTGTATGCAATTCATATACACGAATCTTACATTTAAGTCTAAAAAGGTTTTGGAGTGGAAATGGTTGTGAATTAGAATAAAAATGCAATGTTCAGCCAGACCAGCAGGAATAAGTGGAGCCAAATTAGCGGTCGTGTGGCGCCAGTACAAAGCATCACTGCAGGAAAATAGAGCATCTACTTGTAGAGGAGTTGAATTGTCCGAGACGCTGAACAGAAGTGCTGCACTGTGAAGCAGAATGCATGAGTTGAGGAGCAGCCTCCGGGCGATGCAGGGATGCTGTCTGTGTGTAACGGATGTATGCCAGTAAGGGCTGTGTGTAAACCTCACTCCCCTGACCTCAAAAAGAGCCGCTCTAAGCCTCCTTGGTAGAGCGCCCGCCTCCCGCGCCGGCGTCCCGGGTTCGAGACCCGCTCGGTGTGATGGTGCGGACCCGGGGGGGTTACATTGGTGCCGTGACCCGTACGGGAGTGAGGTTTAGGGGGTGAGTGTAACGGATGTATGCCAGTAAGGGCTGTGTGTAAACCTCACTCCCCTGACCTCAAAAAGAGGCGCTCTAGCGACAGACACTAGAGGCTGTAGCCTTTAGCCTCCTTGGTAGAGCGCCCGCCTCCCGCGCCGGCATCCCGGGTTCGAGACCCGCTCGGTGTGATGGTGCGGACCCGGGAGGGGTGTAACATTGGTGCCGTGACCCGTACGGGAGTGAGGTTTAGGGGGGTGAGCGCTCTAGCAATTGACGCTAAGTCTCCTTGTTAGAGCACCTGCCTCCCGTGCCGGCATCCCGGGTTCGAGACCCGCTCGGTGTGATGGTGCGAACCCGGGGGGGGTGTAACATGTGCACTGACTCAGTCATGCAGACACACACTCCTCTCTGCCGAGGAACTGACCGTGTGTTTACTCCTTTAAATCACATTAGGAAAGAAAAATGTGTTGCAATCTCTGTTGTGTCATTCTGTCAAATCAACCGAATACCTGAAACTTTTGAATCTCTTAGTATTTGTTCTGAAGAAAGACAAACATAAGTTGTGATGAAAGCCAGAATATTAAATGTTATAGATTAATATTTTCTGAGTAATCCACTGTTTTGAAGGGGGGGGGGTCAAAAAGTCAATTTCCCCAGAGATTCAGAGCCAGATTTAGGGTGAAAAATGACTTTAGAAAGATGGCAACATCACTGTGTTATTTCTGCACAGAGATTGTTAGGTCTTTATTATATGCCAAAAAAAATGGGTGATTTTTTTTTTCTTTGTTGTTATTTTGAGTGCACGCACGCACACACACACACACACTCTAAGTTGTTTTGATCTTTGTTTTAGAGGTTCTTCTGCTGCTGATGGGAGATTGTAATACCCACGAGTCACTGGCTGGCACATGTACACTTAATCATCAGGTGTGATGGGGATTATTTTCTCCAGGAGTCCGTTGGCTGTTTCAGGGTCTGGTCTGGAATGTTCTTGTGTTTGTGCAGGAATCGTTCTATAGACCGCTCTTGCTCTGTTGCTCTCGTAGTTATAGATTAACCTTTGTCAATTGCTTTATTATGAAATTTTGTTCTGTGAAGCAATGCCCTTCATTCTTTCTAATGTTGCGCTCACCTTTCGCCAAAACTACAGAAATTGTGAAATAACAAAGTTACAACATGGAAATTGTTAGTTTTTTTGGCAACGCTCATGACACCAAAGTGCATCAATTTAAAGAAACTTAATCACTACTCTTAAGATGTTTGCATTCATTTAAAGTTAATTAAACAGACTTTAAAATGTATTATTTTGCAACACCATTTTGTCACGTTACAGGTGCAAAAATTACACTTTGCAAATTTAATTCACCCCCTATTCTTTTGCAAAACATTAGCGCATTAGCGTTTCTATCCACCTATTTTTATGTGCATTTTGGGAATATCGCATAAAAACACGCTAGATGGAAACGCCAAGATGCGCATAAATTCTAAAAATGCGCATAAAAAACGTATGCACACATTTGAGTAGGATACATTTTTTGTCCAATAAGAAAAAATGCGCATAAACTACAATGGAAACACATTTACAGAATAAATTCCTCCATGCACATCGAAAAAGTCATGTGACTTTACGCTATGAGGCGGGATAACTTGATTAACCAGCGGACTGATCTCGTTCACAGCATCTATATGTAGTTATGGTCATACTGAAAAGCCTGAGGAAAGTCTGTCGTCTAAGTTTTTCAGTATAATTATCAGAATCCCAAACAGCAGCATCCGCCTCCGAAAGCAATGACCGCATTTATTGTGTCTCGTCTTCTCGCTCTGAGGTTATATATATGAAAGTTATTCTATTCAGTGGCTTCTTCTATATTCTTAGTGATATTTAGTGCCACAGTTTACCAGGAAGTGACGATTTTGTTCTCGTTGGATGGAAACGGTGCTTTATTCACACATGTTTTATGCGATATTCCAGTTTTGCGCTTAAATTGTATTTGAATATTTGGATGGAAACATAGATATTGATCAGGTATAATAAAACTGCATTTTAAACTGGACAATTTTCTATCTGGTTTCAGACCTCATCACAGCACACAGACAGCGTTTATTAAGATAATAAATTATATTTGCTTTAATTCATAATATCAGTGCTGGTGCTACTAGATGTTAGTGCTGCGTTTGATACTGTTGATCATAACATACGTCTACAGAGACTGTAAAACTGGGTCGGGCTTTCTGGGATGTACTGAAATGGTTGAACTTTACTCTCTGCACATCAGGACTTGAAAAATACCCATAAACACAAACCCTGTGATGACGGACACACAGTCTCTTTGAGTGAATCTAATAGAAACATGTCAGAATAAAAACAAGTCCTGCGATTATATAGAAAACAGCCTATTTTATTGAGATTTTCCATTGATATGCTATTTTCATGGCAATTTAACACCTATCATAATCATTTTACTTTTTCATTTTTAAAATTAACATTTTAAAATATAATAATAAAATCGCACAAAATTATAAATCAAAAGTAATGCAGTGATACAGAAATACTAATTCATATAATTATATAAATATAAAATCATTTTGACAACTACATTAATGAGAGTTGGAAGGAAAAGTGTTTAATTGTCATGAATAGACTTAATGAGATTGTACAATATTTTATTTAGTGGGGTTTCATGAATTTCAATGCTTAAATAAATCAAATCAGAAAATGTTCAAGCTGCAAAATATGATTGAATAATCTTTTTGTAGTCATTTGAGCATTTTGATCATAATGTGATGAACTTTGGTTCAACTTATAATTGTAAGTTCAACAAAACATGGATGGGTTTTCTTATAAACTTTGAGAGTACAATATTGTCTGGGTAAATTTTATGTAAGATCAATTTCTTACTTTGTTTCTGAAATACAAAATTTGTAGAGTAACAGTTTCCAATTAACGTTCTTTAGGATAGAATTCCACTAAAACTTCCCTCCTTGGAATAACTTTTATCATGAAAGACTTCGAATATGTGACCCTAGCTGTAAAAACCAAGCTTAAGTCATTTTTGGGTGATTTACTGTCATACTTCATAAGGTAAAGAACATTCTGTGAAAATCTTTAATATTGACTGAGTAAGACCATGTCAAAGATTGAAATCATAGTGAACTTAATGGTTGAAATCAAACGTTGATGCTTGTTATCTCATAATTAGATTGAGACTTTAGCCTGGAGAGCGTAACATATATTCCCTTTTACAAGGACATAGTCTGTTTGATCTACTTTGTACAAGTACACAACATTTGTCCCTATCTAACGACATAATTATTCTGTTTTCAGGCATGGTGCAGAAGTTGGACCAGAAGCTTCCGGTTGCTAACGAGTACCTGCTGTTGTCCGGCGGGGTCCGAGAAGGCGTGGTCGACATGGATCTGGACGAGTTGACGGTATACGCACGGGGAACCGATTACGACATGGACTTCACGTTACTGGTTCCCGCGCTCAAACTCCACGACCGAAACCAGCCGGTCACGCTAGACATGCGTCACTCGGCGCTCTGCCACTCCTGGCTCAGCCTGCGTCTGTTTGACGAGGGAACTATCAACAAGTGGAAGGACTGTTGCACGGTTGTAGACCATGTTAACGGTGCCACCAATTACTTTTTCTCACCCACGCTGGTGGCCGACTGGTTCTACGAATCCATAAGTATGGTTCTGGCGGAGATTCAGAAGAAGCCGCAGCGCGGTGTCCCGCGGGTTGAGAAGGTCGAGCGCAACGCGACCGTCATCTCCATCATTTTGGGCGTCGGAGGCAGTCGGATGCTGTATGATGTGGTTCCAGTAGTGTCGTTCAAAGGCTGGCCGGCGGTGGCTCAAAGCTGGTTAATGGAGAACCATTTTTGGGATGGGAAAATCACGGAAGAGGAAGTGATTAGCGGGTTTTATTTGCTGCCTGCCTGCTCTTCTACAGGCCAGAAGGAAAACGAATGGCGCTTGTCATTTGCGCGCAGCGAGGTGCAGCTGAAGAAGTGCATCTCTGCTAGTCTCATGCAGGCGTACCAGGCTTGTAAAGCTCTGATTATTAAGCTCCTCTCTCGACCCAAAGCCATCAGCCCATATCACCTGCGTTCTCTCATGCTTTGGGCCTGCGACCGCTTGCCGCATACGTACTTGGCGCAGGAAGATTACGCCGCGCACTTTTTGCTCGGGTTGATCGACGACTTGCAGCATTGCTTGGTGAATAAGACCTGCCCGAATTACTTTATCCCGCAATGCAACATGCTAGAGCACCTCAGTGATGACATGGCCATGCTGCATGCACGCAAGCTGTCGTCTGTTCGCTCCGACCCAGCAGAACACTTGCGAAGCGCAATAGAGCACGCTAAAGCTGCGTCGCGACTCACGCATGAGCTCCAGTGGCGCGGAGGAAGCTCAAACCTGTTGTCTCCCCTGTCAGAAACTGGAGCCGATCAGCAACCGGACGACCGGCTCGCGAAGAAACTCCAGCAGCTGGTCACGGAGAATCCTGGGAAGTCCATCTCCGTTTTCATCAACCCAGATGACGTTACACGACCTCACTTTCGCATCGATGACAAATTCTTCTGAAGCCACCCCAACTGATCTGATTAGGCACTGGCTGCAAACGACATCATGCAACGTCATTTTTGAATCGATTACACACTTTTCTGAAGCCACGCCCTCTGATCTGATTGGGCGCTGGCTGCAGATGACCTCACATTTCAATCAATGACAAATTATTCTGAAGCCACACCCTCTGATCTGATTGGGCGCTGGCTGCAGATGACCTCACATTTCAATCAATGACAAATTATTCTGAAGCCACGCCCTCTAATCTGATTAGGTGCTGGTTGCATATGACCTCAAATTTCCATTGATGACAGTTTTGAAGCCACGCCCTCTGATCTGATTGGGCGCTGGCTGCAGATGACCTCACATTTCAATCAATGATAAATTATTCTGAAGCCACGCCCTCTAGTTTGATTGGGCGCTGGCTGCAGATGACCTCACATTTCAATCGATGACAAATTATTCTGAAGCCACGCCCTCTAGTTTGATTGGGCGCTGGCTGCAGATGACCTCACATTTCAATCAATGATAAATTATTCTGAAGCCACGCCCTCTAGTTTGATTGGGCGCTGGCTGCAGATGACCTCACATTTCAATCGATGACAAATTATTCTGAAGCCACGCCCTCTAGTTTGATTGGGCGCTGGCTGCATATGACCTCACATTTCCATCGATGACAGTTCTGAAGCCACGCCCTCTGATTGGGCGCTGACTGGGGATGAGTTCACTTTCACATCCATGATACATTTTTCTGAAGCTACGCCCGCTGATCTGATTAGGCACTGGTTGCAGACGACATCATGCAACCTCACTTTCGCATTTATCTTTTTTTTTATGAAGCCACGCCCCCTGATCTGATTGGGTGCTTACTCGGGACGAGCTCACTTTTTCATTGATGACATTCTTCTGAAGCCACGCCCCTAATCTGATTGGGAGTTGACAATCTCACTGTAGCATTAATGATAAATAATTTTCAAGCCACACCCTCTGATCAAATTGGGCACTGACTGCAGACAACCCCACTAGCATTAATGATCAATTCTTCTGATGCCACTCCCCCTAATCTGATTGGGCGCTGACTGCAGATGATCTGATTTTTGCATTGACCACATTCTTCTGAAGCCAAATCCCTGATCTGATTGGGCGCTGACTGGGGACGAGCTCACTTTTTCATTGATGACATTCTTCTGAAGCCACGCCCCCGATCTGATTGGGCGCTGACTGCAGACGATGTTACATGACCTCACTTTCGCATCAATGATAAATTCGTCTCTTGCCACACCCAATGATCTGTTTGGGCACTGACAACCACACTATAACATTAATGATCAGTTCTTCTGAAGCCACGCCCCCTGATCTGATTGGGCACTGACAACCTCACTATAACATTAATGATCAATTCTTCTGAAGCCACGCCCCCTGATCTGATTGGGCACTGACAACCTCACTATAACATTAATGATCAATTCTTCTGAAGCCACGCCCCCTGATCTGATTGGGCACTGACACTATAACATTAATGATCAATTCTTCTGAAGCCACGCTCCCTGATCTGATTGGGCACTGACAACCTCACTATAACATTAATGATCTATTCTTCTGAAGCCACGCCCCCTGATCTGATTGGGCACTGACACTATAACATTAATGATCAATTATTCTGAAGCCACGCCGCCTGATCTGATTGGGAGCTGACAACCTCACTATAACATGATCAATTCTTCTGAAGCCACGCCCCCTGATCTGATTGGGCACTGACAACCTCACTATAACATTAATGATCAATTCTTCTGAAGCCACGCCCCCTGATCTGATTGAGAGCTGACAACCTCACTATAACATGATCAATTCTTCTGAAGCCACGCCCCCTGATCTGATTGGGCACTGACACTATAATATTAATGATCAATTATTCTGAAGCCACGCCCCATGATCTGATTGGGCACTGACACTATAACATTAATGATCAATTATTCTGAAGCCACGCCCCCTGATCTGATTGGGCGCTGACTGTTTTTCATTTTATTTTATTTTTTTCTGTTCACAGAAGCAGGAATCTGTGTGTTTTGCACAGCGCTGGAGATGTTAAATGCTTCAGGCTTTAAATATGATGTTAAAAATGGACATGATCCTGTTTCACTGCTGCCAGTTTGAAGTCATGTTCACATCAGTTCCTCCCCATTAAGGACGCCCAGCTTTTGCGGGAAGGATAGAGAGAGAGAGAGAGAGAGAGAGGATGTGGGGGGGAGGACGGTTTGTGCATGGTTCATATGGAAAACAGGAAATCCATAACTCCACTCAGAAGTGCAATTAGACAAAATGTGTGTATATGCTTTACTTGTAAGTACACTGTAACATGATACTGTAACCATGCTATTTTAGACACTATCGTTTCACTAACACACTTACAGAATAACTTTATTCTCACAAACTGCACATTAGGACTCCAAAAACACACACAAACACAGGCTGTGACGATCTCTTGAGGTGAATCTCATGAAAACATTTCCGTGTATCATTTTACCCCCCTAAAATTCTATAATGAATTGTTGCATTTAAAAATAAAGCCTATTTTAGAACTATTAAGATGTTTTCATTGTGACGCTATTTTCATGACATTTAACTCTAAATTGATCTTTTAAATGAATTAGATTGATATAATAGTGATTTTAAAAAAGCCTAAATTATAGATGCATTGTACATCAATTAATATTGCAGTTTAAATAAAATATATATTTTTTGCATTGCATTAAATTAATGAGAATTACAAAGTAAAACATGCTTGTCATGTAAAATCTCGATCCTAAAATAGGCTTTTAAATTGCTTTCGTGAGATTCACCCCTTGAAAAAAACATTCTAAACAGAACACTTTATTAACTTTATTGTGTATATATATATATATATGCTGCTAAACATGATAGGTGCATTGACTAATTTGTTTTTGTAATAATTTGTATTTTGCTCATTATGTGCTTTGTAACTGTACATACTGCTGTAATTAACCCCGCCTACTTCTCCTAATTAGACCAATCAGCCAATCATGTGATGTACACTCATTTAATTATTGACACATGCATATCTTTGCATGTGATTGGTAGTAGGGACGGATCAGAACAGACCAAACGTGAATCTTCAAGCTCTACAGGGACCAATCGTAATGCCTTATCACAGAAATTAAACCAGTGGGTGTTTTTATTCTGTTTAAGGGGATCCTAAACACTCTTTTACAGCCCCACCATGTGTTTAGGCTAATGTCGTCATTAGGCTAATGTCCATGAAAATTGTGTGCACATGTTATTCTTATGCTTGATTAATATCTCTAACATGTCAGCGGGCTTATGGACATCTCAGCAAAATAACATATCTGCTCTGGATCAATGTTGCATTGCATTTTAATCTTGTGTTTGGTAAATAAAGCTGTACAGCAGTGCAAAAGTGTGAGGAAGACTTTGTTTATTCTGTTTCGCAACTCCAACTGCAACTTTGAGACCTAAACAAATCAGTATAAAAAAGCAAATTCCTTTCATATTTGAGGTTCAAAAGTTTAAGTTTTTTAATGTTTTTGAAGACTCTTCTGCTCACCAATGCTGCATTTATTTGATAAAAATACAGTAAAAATAGTCATATCAAATATAAAAGTTATTTTAATATTTTTATATGAAAATATAGTGTAAAATATGATTTATTTCTGTGATCAAATCCGTATTTTCAGCATCATTACTCCAGTCTTCAGTGTCACATGATCTTCAGGAATCATAATAATATGAGAAACATTTTTGATTATTATCAATGTTGAAAACAGTCGTGATGCTTCATATTTATTGGGAAGCCGTGATGTATTTTATTCTTCAAGATTCACAGATGAATAGAAAGTTCAAAAGAACAGGATTTATTCAATATAGAAATCTTTTGTGGCATTATAAATGTCTTTACTGTCACTTCTGATCAATTTAATGCATCCGTGCTGAATAAAAGTATTAATTTCTCACAAAAACGTTTGTGCGATTAGTAGACAGCAATATCAACTGATTTGTTGCATTCTTTGACTCATTATATAATCAGTCTGCCAAAAGCTGGTGTATTTATGCACAAAATTGGATTGCAAGCATGACATCATTGTTGCATGCAATCATTTGAAGCATTTAACCTCCTGTTTCAGATGCTATTTCTTTGAAAAGTTGGCTATTTATGAGCAATCGCAGTGTTTGATTCCTACTGAATCGAAATATATTGTAATATTATTGCTTCCCCAGCAACTTGTGTAGTTCGAGAGCACCGTCAGGGATCATAACCCACATGCTGTCAGCTAAATGCTCTTGTATTAAAAGCACTGACACTGTAGGAGAAACAGTTTTTCCTTCTGGAGCTCAGCTAAAGTGCTGCGACAGAGAATTACAGATGTGTGTGTAAGAAAGATAAATGCTGAGAAGTTTATCAGTACAACAGAATGCCTCTTTGTACAGTACAGCTCAGCATGATGGTGTGTGTGTGTGTGTGTGTGTGTGTGTGTGTGAGAGAGAGAGTGTGTGTGTGCGTGCGTGCGTGCGTGCCTCTGTGTGTGTGTGTGTGTGTGTGTGTGTGTGTGTGTGTGAAGAAAGATAAATGCTGAGAAGTTTATCAGTACAACAGAATGCCTCTTTGTAAAGTACAGCTCAGCATGATGGTGTGTGTGTGTGTGTGTGTGTGTGTGTGTGTGTGTGTGTGTGTGTGGTGTGTGGAGAGTGTGTGCGTGGTGAGAGAGTGTGTGTGTTGTTTTGTGTGTGTGTGTGTGTGTGTGTGTGTATGTAAGAGAGATAAGATGTGTGAGTTGTGTAGTACGAGAGAGTGTTGTGTGTAAGTGTGTGTGTGTGTGTGTGCGTGTGTGTGTGTGTGTGTGTGAGAGAGAGTGTGTGTGTGTGTGATGAGAGAGTGGTGTGTGTGTGTGTGATGTGTGTGTGTGTGTGTGTGTGTGTGTGTGTGTGTGGTGTGTGTGTGTGTGTGTGTGTTGTGATTTGCGTGTGTGTGTGTGTGTGTGCCTGTGTGTATGATGAAGTGAGGTATCTGTGTGTTTGTGTGTGTGTGTGTGTGTGTGCCTGTCAGGATGATGGTGAGGGGTTTTCTGTGTCTGATGGTGTGCGTGTGTGTGTGTGTGTGCGCGTGTGTGTGTGTGCACGCGTGTGTGTGTGTGTGTGTGTGTGTGTAAATGCTGAGAGCTGTTGTTGTATCTTGCTGACCAGGTGGAGTTTCAAACAATTTTGCACACATTTAGATATGACACAACTGCTTATTCAGTTTTGCTTAAGCAGCTAAATCCCAAAATAATCCAGCTCAGTTTTATAAATGAGTGTGTGAGTTTGCGCAGGCCATGGTTATTTTAGTTTTCTGTCGTCTCAGCACCTGTCTGCCCACCTGCGACTTACCCACCATTGTGTGTGTGTGTGTGTGTGGTGTGTGTGTGTGTGTGTGAGTGTGTGAGAGAGAAGAGAGGTTTTTGGTTTGTTGACGTTCAAAAAATTTAACTTAAGAGAGTGGTGCAGTCATTTGTGACTTGAATGGCTTTTGCACCCATATGCAAAAAATGTATTCAAATATATTTTAAATTATGTTTCAGGATTTTATGCTAATATACGTTTTGGCATTTGTTTGGTATATTTGTAAATATATTGGCTAATTTATACAATTTAAAAAATAATTTAAAATGTATTTTACCTTCATATATATCCAATCCAAAAAAATACATTCACATTTAAAGAAAAACGTTATTTATTGTCTTTTAAACATAAAAAAAATGTTGTTAAATTTTTTAATAATTATAAATTTAGTTTTAATAGTGGGATATTCCATCCACATTTGCATTTAGACTAAATGTAGGCTATACTGTAAGGCGGGAAATTTATTTATAAGTATATAATAATAATAATGTGTTACAATTATTTGATACTACAAATAGGTATACTTTTATTATCATTTGAATTAAAAAAAAATATGCATTCTCACGATAAAAAACTAGTAATAATTAAAAAATCGTAAACTATTCTTAATAGTCTTAAGATATTTGTAACGGCTCCATATTAATTAATTACCGTGATAATACAATTTGCACCATAGTAAGGTTGATCAGAGGATCACATCGGGACTCTTTTGTGATGCATCACATGACACCTGCGGTGACGTCACGCCCGTGTGTCTGAAAGCGGCGGAGCTGCGGCAGCTCCCGTTAACGAGCCCCGGTCAGACACACTCACACTCACGCGCTCTAGCATCAACAAACACTGCCACGCCCGCGATTCCGCCGCTGCCTCAGCACCGGACGGCGCGTGAAGTGACTGACAGCTGCTCTCACGTGAGAGTCTCGCCCTTGGGCTGCAGCGCGAGCCAGGAACCGACGCCAAGCAGTGAGCAACGTGTCTTCATCATCGGCATCCTCATCCTCCGTGACCGACAGCAGCGCAACGGGAGATGGAGAGCAAAGACAAGAGCGCCGGTGAGCGACTGACGTCATTTCACCGACATGGATCTGTGTGCGTATGTACATGTGTGTGTGTGTGTGTGTGTGTGTGTGTGTGTGTGTGTGTAGACTGCGGTAGTCAGGTCTGCTGGTCTGAAGGGGTCTGGTCTGGGTGGGGTGGTGTGTGTGTGTGTGTGTGTGTGTGTGTGTGTGTGTGTGTGTTCGTATGTGATGCTCATCAGATGTCAGGCATGTGTGTGTGTGTGTGTGTGTGTGTGTGTGTGTATTCATCTACAATTGTTGTGTTAACATTCTGATGCAGCAGAAATGCCTCTCGTATGTTGTTCGGCCAGGGAAGGGTGGTCTTCCTCCACACTTCACATTCATCACAGTCCGTGTGTGTGTGTGTGTGTGTGTCGTGTGTGTCTGCAGGCAGCGAGCTGTCGATACATGGAGTTCCTTCACATGTTAAGACACCTATCTGCATCATACAACATGTTTTTGTGTGTGTAGCTGATTGTTTTTGTCTGTTTACACCAGTTTATTGATTTGAGAAGAATTACAGATGGCATCAGCATTCAGGACGGGTGGTGCTTTCACTTTACTGCACCCGAATGTTCAGAGGAGATATAGAGGAATATTTCACATGTGCCCTCAGTATTTACTGCACCTGAGTGTGTGATGCTGCTGTGTATTATGGCCTAGTATCCGGCACTAATGGATGGATTTGGGTCAGTCTGAATCTGATATACGTATGTGCTGTAAATACAGCGGCCCCAAAACCCATATAGGCTCTCAAAATCATCTTTATTGGCGCCTATGGTTTTGCGAGGAACCTTTGTACATTTCCATTGCATCAAATGCTCTTCATAGTGGAAAAAGGTTCTTCAAATTGTTCTTCACCAAGGAAAGTTTGTGTCCGTGAGAATTAAACCTAATTTGTAAGCACAAAGCAAGCTAGACTCTTAAATTGGTTCCATGAAGAACATTTACATCCATAGAAACTTCCCATTGCAGAAAAGGTTCTTTATAATGGTTCTTCTGAGAACTGATCATTGAAAGGTTCTTTGTGGGACCCAGAAAGTCATGTCAAAAATACTGAATGTCTATAATTAGATGCAAAATGTCAAATGCTGCTGATCTGTTTTCAGAGCTAACTGTTTGCATTGGATTTTCAAAGCAGTTCATTTGTGTGCCAGTGATTTTTAGTGGATGTATGAAGCAAGTTATGCCTCCGAGTGCATTGTTGCCTTAATTCTGTCCACCTTATTTTTTAAGCTACACTCATAAAAACAGGCTCTTTATTGGCATCGATGGTTCTACGAAGCACCTTTAACATCCATGGAAGAAAGGGCTGTTTATAGTGGAAGAACGTTCTTCAAATTCTTCTACGCCAAGGAAAAGAGTTTTTTCTAAGAGCTGATCACTGAAAATGGTTCCCTCTTTTGCAATGTTTAATTTCAAGTGTCTAAATCACACTAAAAATGGTTGAATGTCTAGAATTAGATGCAAATTATCTGCTGCAGGACTTTTCCATTGACTCTTAAATCAATCAACTTGTGAAATAATAATACTTATTAATGAAGCAATCTGTCCGAAACATGAACACAAGTTTGTTTCTGTTCTATTCACCTACATTTTTGAGCAAAAGTCACATTTAAAAGTACTAGAAAGTCTATAATTAGATCCGAAATATCAAGTGTTCAAACAAATGCTGCAGCGTGTTTACTCAGAACTAACTTTGCATTTTAAATTAATTGGTCTTATTGTTTTTTTGTACAAGGAAGTGAGCTACACTCTTAAAAACAAAGTTTTTGTTATGAAGAACATGAGAGAATGTCTATACTTGTATAAAAAAGAGGGTTTTTTTGGATCTCCAAAGAACCTTGAAGTGATCAGTGCTTTAAAAAACAACATTTCTATAACGTTGAAGACATTTTAATAATCTGAATGAAATGGAAAGATTTGGTTCTTTATGGACAAAAGGCTCGATTATTATTATGTTCACACAAGACAAAAAATGTCTCTTTTTAAGAACTGTTCACTGAAAATGGTTAGTGACCGTGTGAGGCCAGCATCTATAACACAAACACATATCCTCAGCAGTGCATTGAGAAGAAGACTCGATGGAGATCGTATATGATCTGTGTAAACCGATAGTTAGTCAGGTGATACTCACAATTGATTTTGGCTTGTACTGTCGACGCAAAACACTGTCAGTATATTCTTTTGCATTCTGGTCTTTATTGTGCCTTGGCTGCATTTAAGGTCGGCAGGTGAATGTTATATTTAGGTAGTCTGAGACTTATTAGACTTGATAAATAAAGCAGTTTATTCCAGCCAAAAACGCCCTCTTAAACAAGACGTGTTCCCAGAACCAGCATCATCTCATGACATCTGTTGTTTGATGCACTTAGTAGAGAGTAAACTACTGAACTTTAAATGTTAGTCAGATCGACAGACGTGGTGGTTCTTGATCAGAGTAAGCTCAGAAGAGGGTCAGACTTTATTTAGAGTCAAAAATCGTGGCTAAGAAAGACAATAATGATCTAACCGGACGCTTTAGATGTGTTCATTCTAGAACAGGTGAATGCTGGGAAATGGCGGGTCTCCTGAGAGCACGTTGTTTACCATCTCTCAGGGATTTTAAAGATGCAGCGTGTAATATATATATATTATATTAGATGGTGCTACAGTTTATCGAGTAACAAGATGCTAGGTTATACGTGAAACTCTTTCGGCAATAAAAATTTAAATGATCAGAAAACGTTATCTATTTACAAATTTTGAATTTCTGTGTCTATACACGAAACATTATGATATGCTGATTTGCATGCTCTAGATTTATTATTAAAACAGCTTGTGAGTATACATAGTTCTTAATGTGCACTGTCAGGATCGATGAACGAAAGTTTTTTCGTTAACTTATACATGTCTAACAGTCACTTTGATAGAAGATTGTATAAAAGCTATCATTAATGTAAAATGGTAATACAATGGGCAGTGTATATAAGAACTACTTCATTTTAACCTCGTAATTGGCTGTTTTATTGAAAGAGGAGTGAGGTAGCAACTTTAAGAGAGACAAAGATGTTAACCTA
Organism: Schizopygopsis pylzovi; assembly: GCA_027422435.1. Lineage (NCBI taxonomy): Eukaryota > Metazoa > Chordata > Actinopteri > Cypriniformes > Cyprinidae > Schizopygopsis > Schizopygopsis pylzovi. The sequence continues at coordinate 55,135,302 of CM049817.1, read as the reverse complement.
GATAAATGTGCAGAATGAAGATGTTAATGAGAGAGAAGAGAAAAGTTTGTGGACAGAGAGAGAGCTGAGAGTGATCAGTGCTTTAAAAAACCGACATTTTATAGAGTAGAAGAGATAAAAGTGAAGCAATGGAAAGATTTCGAAGATGTAAAGGATCTTTGTGGTACGAAATCTATTATTTGGTGCACATCAGAATAACAACGAAAGTGCGCTTTTAACAGAACAGTGACGAAAGGTTAGTGAACTTGAGCACAAATAATCAACACATACCGTCTTGAAAAATAATCTATAGAGAGTGAAATTTAAAAAAAAAAAAAAAATAGAAGACTGGTTTAGCTGGTGATTTAATGAAATTTAATTGTGCAACATGCTATAATAAGTGTGTCTTTCAGTTATTCATAATAACCCTAAAAAGGATTCCGAATCATTTTGTTGTGTTTTGACTTGTTAGATAATTAATTTAATGTTGTAGTCAACGGTCTGACAGGTAATCGGAGATAGCTTTATTTAGCAGAATGTGCAAAGAGCCATATGTACCTTAATTGTTACATTCTAGATAATTCTGGGAAATGGTATCCTAGAGACGTTGTTACCATCTCAGGATTAAAAGTTATCTAGCCCACCTGTAATATATATATATATACTACATTTAATACTACAGTTTACAATACTAAGCAGTAATTGTGAAAATATACAGTTTCAAATAACTGTTTTCTGTTTCAATATCTTTGTTAATGTAATTTTAAAATGTATTAAACAGAAAGCAGTTATTATTTTAAACATAATTTTGTAATTTCTGTGATCTTCAGAAATCATTATAATATGCTGATTTGCTGCTCAAGAAATATGTATTTATTATTAAAACAGTTGTGCAGCTTCATATGTTTCAGAAACTGTGCATTTTATTTTTCAGGATTCACAGATGAATAGAAAGTTATTTTTTAACATTATGCATGTCTATACTGTCACTTTTGATCAGTTTAATGCATCCTTGGTGGATAAAAGTATTCATTAATGTAAAATGGTAGTTTGAATGGGAGTGTATATAAGATAAAGAGATAGACAGGAGAAGAGTACAGTAGAAATTTGTTATGACTGTTTTATGATCAGAGAAGAAGAGAGAGAGAGAGAGTAGAGAGAGAGAGAGAGAGTATGAGAGTAGAAGAGAGATAGAGAAGAGAGTGAGAGTCAGAGAGAGAGAAAGAGAGAGAGAGACACAAGAAAAGAGAGAGAGAGAGCGAGAGAGAGAGAGATGAGTGAGAGACGAGAGAGAGAGAGAGAGAGAGAGAGGAGAGTAGAGAGAGAGAAGAGAGACAGAGACAGAGACGAGACAGAGAGAGAGAGAGAGAGAGGAGAGAGAGAAGAGATAGAGAGTAAGAGTAGAGAAGAGAGAGAGATGAGAGAGAGAGAGAGACAGAGAGAGAGGAGAGCAGAGAGAGAGAGAGAGAGAGAGAGAGAGATGAGAGAGAGGAGAGAGGAGAGAGAGAGAAAAAGAGAGAGAGAGAGAGAGAGAGAGAGAAGAGAGAGAGAGATGATTGATGGAATGAAGAGAAAATCTCTATCTGTGTGTCATTAGTGTGATCATCTATCCATCATGTATAAGTACTAATACACACAGAACATGGAGTGATTCTCTGAATCTCTCTTCACATTCATCTCATTGTGTTCTTTGTTTTTCTTTGTGTCGTTACTGAAATCATTGATTTGTGTGTTGTGGCCTCCTGACCTTGGTTAGATGGAAGTGTGTTTGATTTAGGCTTGTTCACACGACCAGTGTCACCTTTGACGTGTTGCACACCACACACACTCACACACTACACACACACACGCTCCACAGCACACGCACACATACCACACCACACTCACACACCACCACCACACCACAGCTCACACACACACCACAAACCACACACACACATACACACACACACACACCACCACACGCTCCACACACACACACACACAACTACACACCTCACACGCTCACACACACACACTACCACACACCACCCACACACTCACGCACTCACACACGCTCACACACACACGCACATACTCACACACACACATACACACGCACACACACACACACACACACTACTCACACACACAACACACACACACACACACACCACTGACTCACACCACACACACCACACACACACACAACACACACACAACACTACATACCACACACACACACACACACACACACACACATTCACACACACATACTCACACACACACACACACACCACACACACACACACACACATATCACACACAAACACATACAACTTATCACCTACACAACACACACATCACACACGACACACCACACGCATATACCACACACACACTACACACACACCACATCATGTTCCTACTACACGCTACATTCACAACTACACACCTTCACAGCACATCTCAGACTCACAACACACACACACACACACTCACGTTACTACACACACACACACCACACGACATAATTGCCACACACACACACACACAACCACTCAACACACTTAACTTCAGCCACGACACAACTACAACTAACACAGACTCAATTCAACTCAACACAGACGTCAACTCAAACAACTCCGACCAGACACATACTCTACACACACACTCACACTCAGACACACATACCACACACACACACACACACACACACACATATCACACACACAACTCACACACACACACACACACACACACACACACATACACACAATACACACATCAGTTTTGCAACTAACTCCAGTACGTTCAAGACACACTCATGACTCACATCACACACATCACATTCCATCACACACACTCACACACACACAGCTTTACACAAATAGGTGTTGATGAAAATCTTTAAATACCAGTTCCGTTCAATCACACGACCTCACTGTGTCACAGTTCACGAACACAGTCACATTTCTCATCAGTAACACTCAATCAACACAGGCTTTACACAATTCATCATGAACACATATATAATACTAGTAAAACATTATTCTTCTCACACAAAAGGGAAGTTTTATTTGTGTATGCACGTGCTGCATTGTCCAGGAGTTTAGGACAGCGAATCTTTGACAGAGAATTGATTTGATTCATGATTTTTTTTATTTTTTATTATCGGTAGCTTTTCAAATTATTATATGCTTTTTTATGACTTTTTAATTTAGGCCATAAAAAGAAGAATGACAGACCACTTCAGGTTGTTTATTGCACTAAAATGACCGGAAAGGAATATCATTGATTACATTTCTTGAACGTAAAGGCCATTTGGAATCAGTGTTGTAATTGTTCACTAAATCTAAAATTATAATTATTAAAAATGATTTTCAATTGAAATAGAATCAAATGTAGATATATTAGTTTAAAAAGTAGCAGAACATTAGAAATGTTACCTTAGCAACTAACTGAAATTAAGTTAAAATACTAAAATGACTAAAATGGAATTAAAAATTAAATATAACAATGCATATTTATATATATATATATATATATATATATTTATATATATACTTATTATTTAATTTAATTTAGTATTAAATTTATATCCAATACACTTACATTAGATAAGCTATATAATTATATAAGCTATATAAAATGAATAAAAACTACATTTAAAATAAAAACCTTAAATATACAAATAAAATATTCAAAATATTAATAAATACTGTAATAGCTATGTAAAATAACTCTAAAACAACACTGCTTTTAATATAGTACAACACAAAAATAAACCATATACATGATACTTTTTCTAATGTGTATTCCAGTACAAATGACTCATTATTTTATAATCAGTAACTTATTACAAAATAATATTAGCATTGCAAAGTCTCTTTTTATCAGCAGTTGCCTTGTGCTCAACTCACAGATTAGTTTGTGCTCATAAATATGTATTGATTGCATATTGCATATCACATATGCCAGTGATATTCCTGGGAAGATGTTTGATTGCAGTAATCGGATCAGTTTGGGTTCAGGTTACCCGCCGCCAAAATCTGCAGCGTAAACTGTGTCAAGTTGCTTCGTCTGATCTGATCTGCTGACGTCTGAACAGCCCGGCGTCATTCAAACGTGTGTGTGTGTGTGTGTGTGTGTGTGTGTGTGTGTGTGTGTGTGTGTGTGTGTGTGTGTGTGTGTGTGTGTGTGTGAGAATCTCACATCTCTTCAGATTTTATCGGTTACTCGGTTACAAGCAGCTCTGCCGATGCTGGAATATCATTGGTCAAAAATCAAATATTAATCTTCAGATATGTTCTGATCGGCTGCGATTGAGTCACTATGTGCAGCGTTATCACTGTTGACACGTAAAGTTGTTTAGGACACCGTGTTGCTATAAACCCGTCCTGTCGTGTGTGTTACAGCCTTGTGTCCCAGAATGATCCTGCTTGAGACCGAGACCAAGGACTGTAATATTTCTGAAGAAAGCTGCTCGATAGCACGGCACCATGAAGGTCTCGTGCTTCAGAGACTCGTGCTTCAGGTCTGAAGGTCTCGTGAAGGTCTCGTGAAGGTCTCGTGAAGGTCTCGTGCTTCAGAGACTCGTGCTTCAGGTCTGAAGGTCTCGTGAAGGTCTCGTGAAGGTCTCGTGCTTCAGAGACTCGTGCTTCAGGTCTGAAGGTCTCGTGAAGGTCTCGTGAAGGTCTCGTGCTTCAGAGACTCGTGCTTCAGGTCTGAAGGTCTCGTGAAGGTCTCGTGAAGGTCTCGTGCTTCAGAGACTCGTGCTTCAGGTCTGAAGGTCTCGTGAAGGTCTCGTGAAGGTCTCTGCTTCAGAGACTCGTGCTTCAGGTCTGAAGGTCTCGTGAAGGTCTCGTGAAGGTCTTCTATGCTTCAGAGACTCGTGCTTCAGGTCTGAAGGTCTCGTGAAGGTCTCGTGAAGGTCTCGTGCTTCAGAGACTCGTGCTTCAGGTCTGAAGGTCTCGTGAAGGTCTCGTGCTTCAGAGACTCGTGCTTCAGGTCTGAAGGTCTCGTGAAGGTCTCGTGAAGGTCTCATGCTTCAGAGACTCGTGCTTCAGGTCTGAAGGTCTCGTGAAGGTCTCGTGAAGGTCTCGTGCTTCAGAGACTCGTGCTTCAGGTGCTTCAGGTCTGAAGGTCTCGTGAAGGTCTCGTGAAGGTCTCGTGAAGGTCTCGTGAAGGTCTCATGCTTCAGAGACTCGTGCTTCAGGTCTGAAGGTCTCGTGAAGGTCTCGTGAAGGTCTCGTGCTCGAGATGAATGGGAATACAAACGTCCACCTTTAGCTGCTGCTTCTTTACATCTTTACTGATTTTTATAAAGGAAACATAAAAATAACTTTGATATTGTTAGTGATTTTTTTTTAAAAGATAAATGGTTAATGAAGCAACATAGGTCAAAAATAATGTTTACAGTGTATTTGTGACTCGAAAGGTCCCATGAACTGGAACATGCATAGTTTTTTATTGTAGAGTCCCCTGCTGGTCAACGAAAGCACAAACTACCATTAGCAGTTTGATTTTACACACAGACATAATTAACCCTGTTCCATGACGACACACATTCTCCCTGCGTTTAACCCTGCCCTTTTTGTGTGTGTGTGTGTGTGTGTGTGTGTGTGTGTGTGTGTGTGTGTCTCTCTGTGTGTGTATGTGTGTGTCTCTGTGTGTGTGTGTGTGTGTGTGTCTCTTGTGGGTGTGTGTGTGTGTCCTGTGTGTGTGTGTGTTGTGTGTGTGTGTCTCTCTGTGTGTGTGTGTTGTGTGTGTGTGTGTGTGTGTGTGTGTGTGTGTGTGTGTGTGTCTCTGTGTGTGTGTGTGTGTGTGTGTCTGTGTGTGTGTGTTTGTGTGTGTGTGTGTGTGTGTGTGTGTCTCTGTGTGTGTGTGTGTGTGTGTGTGTCTGGTGTGTGTTGTGTGTGTTGTGTGTTGTGTGTGTGTCTGTGTGTGTGTGTGTGTGTGTGTGTGTGTGTCTGTGTGTGGTCTGTGTGTGTGTGTGTGTGTGTGTGTGTGTGTGTGTGTCTGTGTGTATCTCTGTCTGTCCATGTAGTGTGTGTGTGTGTGTCTCTCTATCTGTCCGGTGTGTGTGTGTGTGTGTCTGTGATGTGTCTTGCCTGTCGTTGTGTGTTGTGTAAACAGCATTATAAGATAGCTGTGCTTCAGTATTACATCAAGTAGCGTGTCTCTAGAACGACTATGATGCGATTTGCTCAGGTGTGTTTCTTCTCTTACTGTCTTTGTGATGATCGTGGTTTGAGCACTCATCTGTCGTGTGTGTGTTAAAGGTGCTAGCAGAATCCATCTGCAAGACACTTCTGAGATGCATAACAGATTAATACAAAGATTCAGCTCTCATAATAAACTAGCTCTCAGACTCAATGATGTTTTCACCGTTTCTTTAATACTTTCTGCACGGTTAGACCAGTGACGTTAAAAGCATACTACTCATTACAGTATTTATACCAGTATGCATATCTATTACACTAAAAATCAGAACATGTCTAGTAAAAGCACAAGCATAATGTGCACAATATCTGCATCAGAGACAATTCGTACTTTACATTTTACAGTTGATACTGTACAAAAATAAAAATCTAGGACAAGATAGTGCTACATTCCTTCTGCAATTTAACTTTCATTCCATGTTGATGCATCAAGAAATAAGTGCAGATATTAACATCCTTCCTAAATCACATTTTCCCTCACATAAAAGGTGAAACAAAAGCTGATATATTATTTTACTTAGTATTTATACACTATCATCATATTTGTGCTGCTTTTAATTTATACTGACTTTAATAAATTAATACATTTTAGTCCTAAAGTAGGCTGCATTTTTTTATGAAATATTATTTTTGTGTTGTATTTAATTTATGCTGATTTTCATCAAGAGAAATTGTATTACAGTGTTGTGTTACTGTTTTAAAATATTACAAATAAATCTTTAAAATCTAAAAAAGGACCTCAAGTAGGCTGCATTTTTACTATGCAAATAATAATTTTCTTAAATGTTGATATTTTTAAGTTTTGTAAGATGAGTGCCAGAAAGTTCAGACATTTCTAAACAAAACTTCTCACATGAAATGTGAAGCAAATAATGATGTTATTTTACTTGCAAAGTAGTTATAAACCATTGTGATAAATTTAAGTTTTGCTGATTTTAATAAAGACACATAGTATTAATAATGAATCGTAAATAATAAAAGTGAATTTTATTATGCAAAATAATTTTCCATAACACTTCCATATTTTTCATAAAATGACATTTAATGTTTTGTTTACACAAAATGTTAGTAGAAATGGGGGGGGGGGAAGATTTCTGAGATTAAAATGATTTAAGCTGGATGTAGCAAGGTTACAGTACTGTGTGAAATATTCAGTGTTGCATACTGTCAAAAAATAGTTATAAAACTAATGATTGTACTTTTACAATACATTTTTTTTTCCTTCAAAGTTTCACTTTTGATTCAATGTGTTACTTGGCATTTCTTTGTAGGTATTTCTGGCATTTTTAACAGCCATTCCCTAGTAAAGATTTTTTCTAAACTATTTATTTCAATAATAAGCAGTATACAGTATTTACTTCAAGCAAGTAAGTGTATTAAGCAGTAAGCAGTGTATTAGTGTTGCATTCTGAACCACACACACACACACACACACACACACACACACACACACACACACACGTCTCTATTACAGACAGACAGACAACACACACACACACACACACACACACACACACACACACACACACGTCTCTATTACAGACAGACAGACAGACACACACACACACACCACACACACACACACACACACACACGTCTCTATTACGACAGACAGACAGACACACACACACACACACACGCTCTTACACAGACACAACAGACACACACACACACACACACACACACACACACACACACACACACACACACACACACACACACACATATTTGCACAGGCAAATATCAGGGGCACACAGACAGTCAGTCACTCGATGACGCTGTTATACATACAGAGAGAGACACAGACCGACAGACACACACACACACACACACGTCTCTATTACAGACAGACACACCCCTCTTACACACACACACACACACACACATATTTGCACAGGCAAATATCAGGGGCGCACAGTCAGTCACTCACTCGATGACGCTGTTATACATCCAGAGAGAGACACAGACAGACAGACGGAGAGACTTCCAGACACATTTTGATAGATCAGACACACATTTACAGGTCTGGTCGTTTTAAACACACACACACGCAGTCATGACGCGTTACTGTAGTCTGTTCCGCCGGCTGCTGTCTCACGGCAGTAAAGGAGAGGATGAGGATGAGGAGGAAGGCCCGGTGAAGACCGTCAGCGCTGAACCCGGTCAGTCTCTCTGAAGTCATTAGAGCTGCATTAGTGTCAGACCGATTGACGGTAATGACTTTGGCCTTTTCTGATGCTGTTTACAACGATTTCAGTGCATGTTCTTCTAAAGAAGTGTGTCTTTTATTATCTTTCATCAAACTTTCTCTGCCTCTGAAATGAGCTTATCTTCTGCTGATGTAATAATGTAATTGTGTGGGTGTCGAGGAATAATATTAATCAATAATATCACAGCCTTATGATCACGGTCTAATCAAATTCTGCTGGATAATGTAATGTTTCGCCCACATCACTTCCTGTTTAATATTCTGCTTCTCTCAGAAATGTGGAACTTTGGGGTCTGTCTTTTTTCTTTTTTTTAAATTAATTTCATATTTTTATTCATGAAGGACACATTATACTGATCAAAAGTGACAAGAAAGACATTTATAATGTTACAGAATATTTATATTTCAAATAAATTCTGGTCATTGAGCTCTTTGCTGTTTAATTTAAGTTAGTGTAAGCCGTGTTACAGTTATTAATATCACTGCACACTGTCACATTCTGCAAGTGATTGTGATGTTTGAGATGTCTGAGCTGAAGCTGTGTCTGTCTGTCTGTCTGTCTGTCTGTCTGTCGTTGTCTGTCTGTCTGTCTGTCTGTCTGTCTGTCTGTCTGTCTGTCTGTCTGTCTGTCTGTCGGTCGCTGTCTGTCTGTCGGTCGCTGTCTGTCTGTCTGTCTGTCATTGTCTGTCTGTCTGTCTGTCTGTCTGTCATTGTCTGTCTGTCTGTCTCTGTCGTTGTCTGTCATTGTCTGTCTGTCTGTCTGTCTGTCTGTCTGTCTGTCTGTCTGTCTGTCTCTGTCGTTGTCTGTCATTGTCTGTCTGTCTCTGTCATTGTCTGTCTGTCTGTCTCTGTCGTTGTCTGTCTGTCTGTCGGTCGCTGTCTGTCTGTCTGTGTGTGTGTCTGTCTGTCGGTCGCTGTCTGTCTGTCTGTCGCTGTCTGTCTGTCTGTCTGTCGGTCGCTGTCTGTCTGTCTGTCTGTCTGTCTGTCTGTCTGTCGGTCGCTGTCTGTCTGTCTGTCTCTGTCATTGTCTGTCTGTCTGTCTCTGTCGTTGTCTGTCTGTCTGTCGGTCGCTGTCTGTCTGTCTGTGTGTCTGTCTGTCTGTCGGTCGGTCATTGTCTGTCTGTCGGTCGCTGTCTGTCAGTCTGTCGGTCGCTGTCTGTCTGTCTGTCTGTCTGTCTGTCTGTCTGTCGGTCGGTCATTGTCTGTCTGTCGGTCGCTGTCTGTCAGTCTGTCGGTCGCTGTCTGTCAGTCTGTCGGTCGCTGTCTGTCTGTCTGTCTGTCGGTCGCTGTCTGTCTGTCTGTCGGTCGCTGTCTGTCAGTCTGTCTGTCTGTCTGTCTGTCTGTCGGTCAGTCGGTCATTGTTTGTTTGTCTGTCTGTCTGTCTGTCTGTCTGTCTGTCAGTCGGTCGGTCATTGTTTGTTTGTTTGTTTGTCTGTCTGTCTGTCTGTCGGTCGTTGTCTGTCGGTCAGTCGGTCATTGTTTGTTTGTCTGTCTGTCTGTCGCTGTCTGTCGGTCGTTGTCTGTCTGTCTGTCTGTCTGTCTGTCTGTCTGTCGCTGTCTGTCTGTCTGTCGCTGTTATTCTATCTATCCATCTATCTATTGTCCTATCGTTCTATATATTGTTGCATCTATCAATCAATCTTATATATTTTTAGCATGAAAGCTTCTGCTGAAGGCAAAGCAAGTTTAGTTTCAGGGTTGCTGGGAGTTCAGCTTTACACTCACCCTTGTGCTAAATTAACAAGCTCCCAGAGTGCACCGGGGTCTCCGACTGTGCCTGGAATTAGAGCGGTTCACGTCACATTTGACAAAAGGCTCTGAAGTGTCAAATTGGTACATCATTACTGTCATTTTTAGCAGTGATGGCATTATATTTGTGTGGATGCCTGTCTGACTGGGTGCTGGACTGAACGTATCGTTCTTTTAGTTTGAGTGCATCTCGGATCCAGTGCGGTAAACATGAGCACAACAGACCGAAATAATGATGAAGAGGGGATTTGAGTGTATTTGTGTGGATTAGCATGAGTGTGTGTTGCTCAGATGGCAGCAGTAAAACAAGCTCAACACTGTATAAAAATACTCTAATAAATATATCAATTCCACTCTCCAGTTTCTCACACCATTCTTTATATATTTCTGTCCGTGCTTCTGTTCTTAGAGTATGAACTTGCACAGGTCTGAAATTAATCTCACAAAAGTAGTGAAGAACGTCATATTTCTCCACAAAATCATAAGAAATAATTGAAATCATATTTGTGCACAAAGACATTAAAGATTACCTTCAGGCGATTTAAAGGACTAGTTTACCTAAACATGTAAATATGCTCATTCTCAGGCCATTCAATGTAGATGAGTTTGTTTCTTCATCAGATTTGGAGAAATGTGTCTCTGCATCAGTGTCTCAGCAATGGATGCTCTGCAGTGAATGGGTGCCGTCAGAATGAGAGTCTGATAAAAACATCACAATAATCCACAGTCCATCAGTTAACATCTGGAGAAGACACAAATCCATCATTAAGATGCGTTTAACTCATCTCCAGAGTCCAGCTGTTTGGACTCTCATTCTGACGGCACCCATTCACTGCAGTGCATCCATTGCTGAGACACATTTCTCCAAATCAGATGAAGAAACAAACTCATCTAACTCATCTTGAATGGCCTGAGGGTGAGGATATATTCAGCAATGTTTTACTGTAAGAAAATAAACCTTAAACATTAAAAAGGTCCTAAAATTGGCTTCTGTGTGTGTTGAAATATGACATTGATATGTTTTCATGAGTTTTATATTCCTGAAGGAAACAGAACCGTAACGTGATATTGCAGTGAAACAGTGCAGTCTTATCTTTCATCTTATCACTCAGCAAGTTATTATTGTGTGCGTGATTATCTGTGTGTCCAGCTGTGTTTTCTCCTTTCAGCCCAGACACAAATATTTCATCACCTTGTAAATGAAACTGAGAGAGAGAAAATGCTTTATATAAGACTTTTTACACTGCACGCTTAGTATGTGCCTGCAGACAAGATACAGAAATGAGTTGTGCTGTATTCATAAATGGAACCAAATATTTAATATTGGGGGGATTAAATATTTAAGATTACTTATAAATACGTATGAATCTCTTAAACCTAAGACTTAAATTAAAATCTGAATTTTTGAGTTTCAATTTTATTATTTTCCCTCACATTTCTCACTTGAAATGTGAAACAAATGATATTTTACGTGAAAATTATTTATACACCATTGCCATATTTGTACTGCATTTAATTTATGCTGATTTGGATAAAAACTATTTTCTAAAGTCGTATGTTACTGTAAGAAAATACACCTTAAACATGAAATAAATAAATACAATCTTAATGCTTCTAAAATAGAATTAATTTTGCTTATATGCTAATTTTAATTGGAAGTGCAATTTCATACATTTATGGTTTAAAAAATGTGAAATAACAGTTATTATACATCTTTAAATAAAAATATGAATATGTTAAACCTAAAGTTAAATTAAACCTTAAATTAAAATATTAAAATTAGTAAATCTTAAGAAGTGCATCTTAAAATCTGTTTGGATTTCAGTTTTTATTCACATTTTCCCTCGCGCCTCACATGAAATGTAAAACAATTTCGTTTAATAACGAAAGATTATTCAAGTTCTATTGTACAGTAAGAAAATAAGCCTAAAACATGACAAAATTGAGCCTAAATTATCCTAAAATAGGCTTAAATGAAACATGTAAATGTAAATTATATTTTTTTTTATCCGACACATTTGGCTAGATGTACTGTAAGAGCAGCGTATCTTTATCCATGAAACATAGCTGTGGTGTAATGTGATAAATCAGGGAATAGCTGCGTCACGAGGGGGTTCTGCTGGGTTCTGCTGCCCCCGCGTGTCTCAAAGCATCCTCACAGATGGGGATTCCTTCTGGATTAGACACGGTCCGTCTGTGAAAGACTGTGTTAGCTTCTTCACTTACAGTGATGTCTGCCAAATATACTCATGCATTTACAGATGCATGCTTTATCATCTGAAAGAGTGCCATATGAACCATTAAAGCATGACATATTACATAATAATTGAACAGTTTATTGAACCTTTAGACAAAATCAAAAAAACTAAAAATGTGCGAAGTCATGCTTTTATGGCTCATATAGCCTGATAAAGTGAATATGGAGTAAAAACAGCAAAATTTTATTCAGAGACTCAAGCTGAGCAAAAACATGCTTTTTGGTGCAGATGCTGATATATATATGATGAAATTCTGATGCTTGTTATGTAAATCACTGATATATTTATGAGCGGATACTGATTTAAAATTCCATAAATATCAGTCATCACACTATATACCCAATAATATATTTTAGTAAGATGATGTTTAAATGCTTAGTTTGAGGATAAAAACACACAATGTTCTAATTTATGTAGACGTTTGAAATCAACATGCAAATCACTGCAAGAGAAAGCAAGCATTAGACTTGATTCAACACCTTGTAACTAAAGCCTCCGTGACAACTAGCCCTGGTCTCGTGTGTGTCTGTGTCTGTGTGTGTGTCTCTCTGTGTGTCTGTGTGTGTGTGTGTGTGTGTGTGTGTGTGTGTCTGTGTCTCTCTGTGTCTCTGTCTCTGTGTCTCTGTGTGTGTGTGTGTCTGTGTCTGTGTGTCTGTGTCTGTGTCTCTCTGTGTGTCTGTGTCTGTGTCTCTCTGTGTGTCTGTGTCTGTGTCTCTCTGTGTGTCTGTGTCTGTGTGTCTGTGTCTGTGTCTCTCTGTGTGTCTGTGTCTGTGTCTCTCTGTGTGTCTGTGTCTGTGTCTCTCTGTGTGTCTGTGTCTCTGTCTCTGTGTGTGTCTGTGTGTGTCTGTGTGTGTCTGTGTGTGTGTCTGTGTGTGTCTGTGTGTGTCTCTGTGTGTCTGTGTGTGTGTGTGTGTGTGTGTGTGTCTGTGTGTGTCTGTGTGTGTCTGTGTGTGTGTGTGTGTGTGTGTGTGTGTGTGTGTGTGTGTGTCTGTGTCTGTGTCTCTGTCTCTGTGTGTGTCTGTGTGTCTGTGTGTCTGTGTGTCTCTCTGTCTCTGTCTCTGTGTGTGTCTGTGTGTGTGTCTGTGTGTGTGTGTGTGTGTGTGTCTGTGTGTGTCTGTGTGTGTCTGTGTGTGTGTGTGTGTGTGTGTGTGTGTGTGTGTGTGTGTGTGTGTCTGTGTCTGTGTCTGTGTCTCTGTGTGTGTCTGTGTGTCTGTGTGTCTGTGTGTCTCTCTGTCTCTGTCTCTGTCTCTGTGTCTGTGTCTGTGTGTGTGTGTGTGTGTATATGAAGTTATTAGTTTAGTATGGACACTTGCTTCACTATATGTGACCCTGGAGCACAGAAGCAGTCATAAGCAGCACTGGTATTTTTGTAGTAATAGCCAACAATACATTGTATTGTTCAAAATTATCAATTTTTATTTTATGCCAAAAAGCATACATTTATTACTCTACTTGGGTTATTAAGTAAAGATCATGTTCCATGAAGATATTTAGTAAATGTCCTACCGTAAATATATCAAAACTTAATTTTTGATTAGTAATATGCATGGCTAAGAACTTCATTTGGACAACTTTAAGGTGATTTCAGATTTTCAAATAGTAATATCTCAGTCAAATATTGCCCTGTCCTAACAAACCATACATCAATATAAATCTGATGTATAAATCTCAATAAAAAATTAACACTGTTATGACTGCTTTTGTGGTCCAGGGTCATATATTCCTAAGAGCATTACATTTTTGGGTCCTCTGTAGAATTCATTTTTTGTAGCCTACATCTTGCCTTAATTAAAATCTAATAATGTTTCTGTGAAGGTTACGCGTATAGAATATAATTAGCCTGATTTGAAAGCGATATATGTCAGATGTTCTCAGAAATGTATTTTTCCTTTCAACAAGCCCCTGCACTGCACGTGACGTCAACGAGTCCCCCGTGACGTCACCGCCCACGATTACGCGCCAGTGTGGCGTTCAGCAGCGTCTTCCCTCGCGCCTCGCGCTGAATAACGAGAAGAATAACGGTCGTTAGCTCATCACGATGCTCACCGGGAGGATTATCGGTTACTGTGGCTCGGTTCGCGTCGGTTACCGTGTGAAGCTCCGTGAGGATGTGCCGCTGTAGCGCGTGGAAGTCTTTTGTCTGCGGCGCGCGGAGACTGCACCGGAGCGCGTGAAACGATGATAATGACGATGATGATGATGATGATAACGAAGGCGTCTCTGTGAACTGATTTTGCGATGAGGATTGCGCGGCTGCTCCGGCAGAAAGGAGCGCACATGCTGCGGTGTCTGTGTGCGCAGAGTACCGAACCGAACAGCACCGACACCGGTGAGACACTGCAGGAACAACCAACACACACAGAGAGACACGCACACACACACTCTCACTCACACACACACACACACACTCTCACTCAAACACACGCACACACACACACACACACACACACACTCTCTCTCTCTCTCAATCTCACACACACACACATTCACTCTCCTCTCTCTCTCTCTCTCAATCACACACACACACACACATTCACTCTCCTCTCTCTCTCTCTCAATCACACACACACACATTCACTCTCCTCTCTCTCTCTCTCAATCTCACCACACACACACACACACATTCACTCTCCTCTCTCTCTCAATCACACACACACACACATTCACTCTCCTCTCTCTCTCTCTCTCAATCACACACACACACACACATTCACTCTCACTCATCTCTCATCTCTCAATCACACACACACACACACACATTCACTCTCCTCTCTCTCTCAATCTCAATCACACACACACAACACACACATTCACTCATCCTCTCTTGCTCAATCATCACACACACAACACACACACATCACACAACAGAGAGTTAGACTACTACATCTTGAAATTTGTAAACACATGATCAACAATTATAAATGTTGTATCTATATATCAAGCTAATAAAGAAGAAAAAATAAGCATATATGCATGTTGTTGTTATTATTATTAATAGTAGTTGTAGTAATAGTAGTATTAACAACGAAGTTCACTTCTAACTCCTGTGGATAATTTTGTAACACACACTCGCATCCATACACTCATTTTCAAAATGTGACATTTTGTATATATACATACATATCAAGTTAATAAAGAAGATCTGTATTTAGACAGACCAGTTGACTTTGGCATGTCTCAAGAGCGTTGTTTGAAGAGTCTTCTGGCCCTTCCACGAGATCTTTGGTTTAGATGAGCAGTGCTGTTCTGGTCATGCACACGCTCTGCTTTAGTGTTTTCTTGATGATGGCTCGTGAACACTAGTCAGTGAGAGACCTGGAGATCCGTAGAGCTCAGATGGTTCTTCAGGACTTACTGGAATATTATACATCGCTCTTGTTCAGTGATTTGTGTTGAAAAACCAGCTCAATACAGAGATTTGTGTGTCTTTGTTTGATTGGATTGGATTTTGTAAACGGGTTGATCTGTGATTGGCTATACAACGTTTTCTTACAATATGCCAAGAAATGAGTCCAGTCTCGTGAGCTGGAGTTATTCTGTAAGTCTCAAGCATAAGCAGCTTCACTAGATGTTGTTATGTGACTGTTGAGAGTTTATTCTGAGGAACCAGCAGATCATGATCTTGTCAGATATCGGACATCACTGCTGTATGTGACCCTCTCTGTGAAATCCAGGCTAAAGTCTCCAAATCTAATTATGAGATAACGAGCATCAAAGTTTGATTTCACTATGATACCAATCTTTGACATGGTCTTACTCCAGCGGTTCTCCATTCCAGTCCTCATCATATTTCGTATGTTACTCTTATCGCTTCAGATGTTTGTTCTATTGGAACGTAAGTGCCCTGCGAAGTGGACATCACAGGATATTCCTCCATGATTCCAGTTCGAAGCCAACGTATATATTCCATTCAAAGTGCATTGAAGTGTGCGAGACGTGAATTAAAATTGTATATATTTACAGAGGTATATGATGTGACACTCGTCCGTGCGTGAAGACGTTGCGCAGCGCAAATCCATGAATGAATGTTCAGAAATAAAGTAAACTTCAGCGGATTTCCCTGCTCAGGGAGTAGGGAGCAATGGACCCCGTGTAGGGAGCAATGGACCCTGTGTAGAGAGCAATGGACACTGTGTGGGGAGCAATGGACCCTGTGTGGGGAGCAATGGACCCTGTGTGGGGAGCAATGGACCCTGTGTAGGGGAGCAATGGACCCTGTGTAGGGGAGCAATGGACCCTGTGTAGGGGAGCAATGGACCCTGTGTAGGGAGCAATGGACCACTGTGTAGGGAGCAATGGACCCTGTGTAGGGAGCAATGGACCCTGTGTGGGGAGCAATGGACCTGTGTGGGGAGCAATGGACCCTGTGTGGGGAGCAATGGACCCTGTGTGGGGAGCAATCGGAACACAGTGTGGGATGCAATGAGCCACTGTGTAAGAAGCTGATTATCTGAATCACTGTGTTAACAAAGAGAGACATGCAATATGCAGACCTGGTGGGGAGCAAGAGGACCCTGTGATGGGGAGCAATGGACCTCTGTCGTGGGAGCAATGATATCATGTATGTTTTGGAGAGCAATGTCTTTACCTATGATTATGATTATGTAGGAAAAGCAGTGGAATCACCCAAACATGACTTGAGCTGGGGTTTCACAGCCATTGGGTCACAGTGTGTGGGGACGCACGCTTCAGCACCACGTGACAGCAGGGAGAACTGTCCTTTCTTTGTGGTAGAATGTGACAGAAACGTGTTTGATGCAGTGTGATGCAATTGGACCCTGTGTGGGGATTGACATGATTCAATCATAACTACATTTACATTAAAAGCATGGAGCGCACTTCTAACAAGCTGATTATCTGAATCAGGTGTTAACAAAGAGAGACATGCAAAATATGCAGAGCGGGGGGGCGCGAGGACTGGAATTGAGAACCTCTGTCTTACTCAGTCAATATTAAAGATATCAATGTTATGTTTTCACAGAATGTTCTTTACCTTATGAATTATGATTTTATGTAGAAAACAGTGAATCACCCAAACATGACTTGAGCTGGGTTTTCACAGCCAGGGTCACAGTGTTTCGGGACGCACGCTTCAGCACCACGGACAGCAGGGAAACTTTCCTTTCTTTGTTTTATAATGTGACAGAAACGTGTTTGATGCTGTGTGTGCAATTAAAATGTATATTAATTGTGATTTAAACATAACTACATTTTACATTTAAAAGCTTTGCAATTTGAGAAAATTAGGACAAAGTCAAAGTCTTTGCACCTCATTTGAAAGATTTTTGAGATTTATAGGAATTAAAATTAACTCTATTTATTTTCTAAATGCATGTTATAGATCTTATTTTGAATGATTTATCTGATGATTTTGTAATAATTTGTAATCAAAATGTCATAACTGGATCTTCTTGTGAAACAACAGTAACGTTTGCAATATTCCTTCAACTGTTGCATAGAACCAAATTTCATGGCAGTTTCTATTTTTTGGAAATATTCAATATCACAAAACTTCCCAAAAATTTGGTGTTAAAAATATTTATTTATCAGAATTTTTAATGAAGAACTTTAAAACTGAAATCGTTTTTTTCTTGTAAAACACACTAATAATGTTTTAAATTTTTTATTACAACTTTGAAAAAAAGTGTATTGCATTAGCATAATTTATTATTATCTAGTTCTGATTGTTATAGTCTGAGAGGTGACGATGCATCGGTGATGTAAATTGTCTGATTAAAAAATAACTGATAAATTCACAGGCATGTTTGTTCCTTCATGGAACTGGTTCATTGGAATTAAATATTGAATTGGACTGAAATCAGAATTGTTATTAGACTCATTGTTCCACAGGTGCATTGTGGGATCTCACCAGTGGCTCTGAGCCGGATCACAGATTCCAACAATGCATTTGGAAACAGCCCCAGCTTTTAATCAATAACCAGACTATGTACACACACACACACACGCTCACACACACACACACTCACACTCACACACACGCGCACACACACACACACACTCGCTTCACACACACACACAAACACACACAACACACAAAGCTCACACTACACACACACACACACACTACACGCTCACACTCACACACACGACACGTCTCACACACACACACACACACAACACTACACTACACACACAGCCTCGCTGTCACACACACACACACTCGCATCACACACACACACACGCTCACTCACACACATGCTCACACACATGCTCACATCACACCGCTCACACACACACACACACACAACACACCACATGCTCTTCAACACAACACACACACACACACACACACGCTCTCACACACACACGCTCACACACACACACGCTCACACACACACATGCTCACTCACACACATGCTCACACACACACACACACACACACCTCACACACACACGCTCACTCACACACGCTCACACACACACGCTCACTCACACACATGCTCACACACACACACGCACACACACACACACACATTCACTCTCTCTCACTCACACTCACACACGCACACATGCTCACACACACAACACACAACACACGCCACACACACACACACACACACACACACATACACGCTCGCTCACACACACACACACATGCTCTCACACACCACACACACACACACACGCGCGTGCTCACACACGCTCACACACACGCGCGTGCTCACACACGCTCACACACACACACACACACACACACCACCACGTGCTCACACACGCCACACACACACACACACACACGCTCACACACACACACACACGCTCACACACACACACACACACACCACACACACACACACACACACGTGCTCACACACGCACACACACACACCACACACACGCTCACACACACACACACACACAGCTCACACACACGCGCTCTCACACACACACACACACACACACACACACACACACACACACAAACTTTAATTCTCTCTCGCACACACTCACTCTCTCACACACACACACACACACACACACACACACACACAACAATATTACTAAACCTTTAGCTAAAATAATAATGAAAATCTAAATCTAAAATCTAATTCAACATACAAAAGCTGTAACTGTTGTGAGGTTGTTGTATTTGTACTGTTATGAGAGCATCACGTGCTGCTGTTATGTTGGTAGGAACCACAAAGGAGCGATTTGAACACTGATTTGCGTGTCGTAAATAAACCAGAATCACACTCATGCATGCTCAAGATCAATAATCACACACAATATCATCATAAAGAGTCCTGAGATATTTGACCTGTGTTATTGTGAATGAATTGCGTCATTATTGAGACGAAATCCATGTCTCTGTTGCCACGGCATGATGGTTGTCTCGGGGGGATTATGAATTCATTATTCATGAATCGGGCTATTTATAGCAACCTGACCTTGATTTTTCTTACAGTCGCAGTTTGAATGCAGTGAACGCTGTATAGTTCTGTCATGCCACACGTCATCACGTTTCCCATATTGATGTGTTGCCATAGCTACAGCACTTCCCAACCCTTTCATTACCATGCAACGATTCTCTCCTCAAAGTTGTTGTCACTGCAGGGGTGCTGTTGCGTGACGATGACATCAGCGGTGCATTTACATACGCAGTCCAGCTGTTGTTATCAAAGCAGTGCATGCTGCATTTAATCTGCAGGATTCTCGGTGTGTGGAGTGCATTACTAGTTAAGTTGAGTTTAGGACGGCAGGATTCTCAGTGTGTGGAGTGTATTACTAGTTAAGTTGAGTTTAGGACTGCAGGATTCTCAGTGTGTGGAGTGTATTACTAGTTAAGTTGAGTTTAGGACTGCAGGATTCTCAGTGTGTGGAGTGCATAACTAGTTAAGTTGAGTTTAGGACTGCAGGATTCTCAGTGTGGAGTGCATAACTAGTTAAGTTGAGTTTAGGACTGCAGGATTCTCAGTGTGTGGAGTGTATTACTAGTTAAGTTGAGTTTAGGACTGCAGAATTCTCGGTGTGTGGAGTGTATTACTAGTTAAGTTGAGTTTAGGACTGCAGGATTCTCGGTGTGTGGAGTGTATTACTAGTTAAGTTGAGTTTAGGACTGCAGGATTCTCGGTGTGTGGAGTGTATTACTAGTTAAGTTGAGTTTAGGACTGCAGGATTCTCAGTGTGTGGAGAGCATAACTAGTTAAATTGAGTTTAAGACTGCAGGATTCTCAGTGTGTGGAGTGCATTACTAGTTAAGTTGAGTTTAGGACTGCAGGATTCTCAGTGTGTGGAGTGTATTACTAGTTAAGTTGAGTTTAGGACTGCAGGATTCTCAGTGTGTGGAGTGTATTACTAGTTAAGTTGAGTTTAGGACGGCAGGATTCTCAGTGTGTGGAGTGCATTACTAGTTAAGTTTAGTTTAGGACTGCAGGATTCTCAGTGTGTGGAGTGTATTACTAGTTAAGTTGAGTTTAGGACTGCAGGATTCTCGGTGTGTGGAGTGTATTACTAGTTAAGTTGAGTTTAGGACTGCTGGATTCTCGGTGTGTGGAGTGCATAACTAGTTAAATTGAGTTTAGGACTGCAGGATTCTCGGTGTGTGGAGTGCATTACTAGTTAAGTTGAGTTTAGGACTGCAGGATTCTCGGTGTGTGGAGAGCATAACTAGTTAAATTGAGTTTAAGACTGCAGGATTCTCGGTGTGTGGAGTGCATTACTAGTTAAGTTGAGTTTAGGACTGCAGGATTCTCGGTGTGTGGAGTGTATTACTAGTTAAGTTGAGTTTAGGACGGCAGGATTCTCAGTGTGTGGAGTGCATAACTAGTTAAGTTGAGTTTAGGACTGCAGGATTCTCGGTGTGTGGAGTGCATAACTAGTTAAGTTGAGTTTAGGACTGCAGGATTCTCAGTGTGTGGAGTGCATAACTAGTTAAGTTGAGTTTAGGACTGCAGGATTCTCGGTGTGTGGAGTATATTACTAGTTAAGTTGAGTTTAGGACTGCAGGATTCTCGGTGTGTGGAGTGCATAACTAGTTAAGTTGAGTTTAGGACGGCAGGATTCTCGGTGTGTGGAGTGCATAACTAGTTAAGTTGAGTTTAAGACTGCAGGATTCTCGGTGTGTGGAGTGCATTACTAGTTAAGTTGAGTTTAGGACTGCAGGATTCTCAGTGTGTGGAGTGCATAACTAGTTAAGTTGAGTTTAGGACTGCAGATTTCTCAGTGTGTGGAGTGCATAACTAGTTAAGTTGAGTTTAAGACTGCAGGATTCTCGGTGTGTGGAGTGAATAACTAGTTAAGTTGAGTTTAAGACTGCAGGATTCTCGGTGTGTGGAGTGCATAACTAGTTAAGTTGAGTTTAGGACTGCTGGATTCTCAGTGTGTGGAGTGCATTACTAGTTAAGTTGAGTTTAGGACTGCGGGATTCTCAGTGTGTGGAATGAATAACTAGTTAAGTTGAGTTTAGGACTGCAGGATTCTCAGTGTGTGGAGTGAATAACTAGTTAAGTTGAGTTTAGGACTGCAGGATTCTCAGTGTGTGGAGTGAATAACTAGTTAAGTTGAGTTTAGGACAGCAGGATTCTCAGTGTGTGGAGTGCATAACTAGTTAAGTTGAGTTTAGGACGGCAGGATTCTCAGTGCGTGGAGTGCATAACTAGTTAAGTTGAGTTTAGGACGGCAGGATTCTCAGTGTGTGGAGTGCATAACTAGTTAAGTTGAGTTTAGGACTGCATGATTCTCAGTGTGTGGAGTGCATAACTAGTTAAGTTGAGTTTAGGATGGCATGATTCTCAGTGTGTGGAGTGCATAACTAGTTAAGTTGAGTTTAGGACTGCAGGATTCTCAGTGTGTGGAGTGCATTACTAGTTAAGTTGAGTTTAGGACGGCAGGATTCTCAGTGTTTGGAGTGCATAACTAGTTAAGTTGAGTTTAGGACGGCAGGATTCTCAGTGTGTGGAGTGCATAACTAGTTAAGTTGAGTTTAGGACTGCTGGATTCTCAGTGTGTGGAGTGCATAACTAGTTAAGTTGAGTTTAGGACTGTAGGATTCTCAGTGTGTGGAGTGCATAACTAGTTAAGTTGAGTTTAGGACGGCAGGATTCTCAGTGTGTGGAGTGCATAACTAGTTAAGTTGAGTTTAGGACTGCAGGATTCTCAGAGTGTGGAGTGCATAACTAGTTAAGTTGAGTTTAGGACTGCAGGATTCTCAGTGTGTGGAGTGCATTACTAGTTAAGTTGAGTTTAGGACTGCAGGATTTTCAGTGTGTGGAGTGCATAACTAGTTAAGTTGAGTTTAAGACTGCAGGATTCTCAGTGTGTGGAGTGCATAACTAGTTAAGTTGAGTTTAGGACTGCAGGATTTTCAGTGTGTGGAGTGCATAACTAGTTAAGTTGAGTTTAAGACTGCAGGATTTTCAGTGTGTGGAGTGCATAACTAGTTAAGTTGAGTTTAGGACTGCAGGATTCTCAGTGTGTGGAGTGCATAACTAGTTAAGTTGAGTTTAGGACTGTAGGATTCTCAGTGTGTGGAGTGCATAACTAGTTAAGTTGAGTTTAGGACTGTAGGATTCTCAGTGTGTGGAGTGCATAACTAGTTAAGTTGAGTTTAGGACTGTAGGATTCTCAGTGTGTGGAGAGCCTTACTAGTTAAGTTGAGTTTAGGACTGCAGGATTCTCAGTGTGTGGAGAGCCTTACTAGTTAAGTTGAGTTTAGGACTGCAGGATTCTCAGTGTGTGGAGTGCATTACTAGTTAAGTTGAGTTTAGGACTGCAGGATTCTCAGTGTGTGGAGGGCATAACTAGTTAAGTTGAGTTTAGGACTGCAGGATTCTCAGTGTGTGGAGTGCCTTACTAGTTACGTTGAGTTTAGGACTGCAGGATTCTCAGTGTGTGGAGAGCCTTACTAGTTAAGTTGAGTTTAGGACTGCAGGATTCTCAGTGTGTGGAGTGCATAACTAGTTAAGTTGAGTTTAGGACTGCAGGATTCTCAGTGTGTGGAGTGTATTACTAGTTAAGTTGAGTTTAGGACTGCAGGATTCTCAGTGTGTGGAGTGTATTACTAGTTAAGTTGA
This sequence comes from Schizopygopsis pylzovi, assembly GCA_027422435.1. Classification (NCBI taxonomy): domain Eukaryota; kingdom Metazoa; phylum Chordata; class Actinopteri; order Cypriniformes; family Cyprinidae; genus Schizopygopsis; species Schizopygopsis pylzovi. Next base: position 55,111,871 of record CM049817.1, on the reverse strand, counting down.
GTTTAGGACTGCAGGATTCTCGGTGTGTGGAGTGCATAACTAGTTAAGTTGAGTTTAGGACTGCAGGATTCTCAGTGTGTGGAGAGCATAACTAGTTAAGTTGAGTTTAGGACGGCAGGATTCTCAGTGTGTGGAGTCCATAACTAGTTAAGTTGAGTTTAGGACGGCAGGATTCTCAGTGTGTGGAGTGCATTACTAGTTAAGTTGCGTTTAGGACGGCAGGATTCTCAGTGTGTGGAGTGCATAACTAGTTAAGTTGAGTTTAGGACGGCAGGATTCTCAGTGTGTGGAGTGCATAACTAGTTAAGTTGAGTTTAGGACGGCAGGATTCTCAGTGTGTGGAGTGCATTACTAGTTAAGTTGCGTTTAGGACTGCAGGATTCTCAGTGTGTGGAGTGCATAACTAGTTAAGTTGAGTTTAGGACGGCAGGATTCTCAGTGTGTGGAGTGCATAACTAGTTAAGTTGAGTTTAGGACGGCAGGATTCTCAGTGTGTGGAGTGCATAACTAGTTAAGTTGAGTTTAGGACTGCAGGATTCTCAGTGTGTGGAGTGCATAACTAGTTAAGTTGAGTTTAAGACTGCAGGATTCTCAGTGTGTGGAGTGCATAACTAGTTAAGTTGAGTTTAGGACTGCAGGATTCTCAGTGTGTGGAGTGCATAACTAGTTAAGTTGAGTTTTGGACGGCAGGATTCTCAGTGTGTGGAGTGCATTACTAGTTAAGTTGAGTTTAGGACTGCAGGATTCTCAGTGTGTGGAGTGCATTACTAGTTAAGTTTCTCTGTGTGTAGAGTGCATTACTAGTTAAGTTTCTCTGTGTGTGGAGTGCATAACTAGTTAAGTTTTCTGATGAATAGAAAGTCCAAAAGCATTTATTTGAAAAACAACAACAACAACTTGTGTACCATTATTAATGTCTTTACAGTCACCTTTGAAGAATTTGATGCATCCTTGATTAATACAAATATTTATTTTGGGCAAAAAAAAACGTACTGATCCCAAACTCTTAAATACACGGTCCTTATTATGGAGCACTGGAGCTGGATGTTTGGTGTGTGTGTGTGTGTGTGTGTGTGTGTGTGTGTGTTGTACTGCCCTCTAGTGAAGTTCATCCAGACACTCTGATCAAGGGTGCTGCATTATACATGGAACATATATACAGTATTCTGTGCTTGCTGTGGAGACGAATAGTCAGATGTCCTTGTCTGTATACATCGGTCTGTATGAGTGAATGTTCACGTTTGTTCAGAGACATTGTTATATCGTCGTTGGATAGTGCTGTTTTAAAGCTGCATGTGGATGTGAGTGCAGGCTGAGAGGTTTGAAGACATAAATGATGCAGGCGCTCAGAATAAACGATTGCATCACGCAAATACACACATGAAACATTCATCACGCACTCTATAGTGTTTATTCGTGGAGCTGCTACTCTGTGTTTAATGGCTTGTGATGAAGGCTGCACTTCACGATGTTGACCACTAACTGGCAGCATAGAACCGTAGTGAGCTGCCTAACTAGACTGCACTGTTTAGGGCATAGTCTGTTCCAAACGTTTAGATTAATGCAGCATTATGTGTCTTTTTCAGACCATGCAATGCATTGAGCGATTTTTCACTATCCCAGTAGTGTATGATTACAGAATAAAACACATGTATTTATTGAACGTTGATGAATCTACACATTTTGAGGGAAAATAATTCATAAAAGTGCTTTTTGTTTCAAAATCTTAGAAATGTTCAGGGCTCCCATTATTGATACGTTAGTTAAAGAAGTTAATACTTGTTCAGAACAATCACTTCAGTAAAGTTTGCTCTATTTAATCTAGTGATAAAGATTATGTTTATTTTTTAATGATCTGATGAATACCATGTTTTTAAATATAATTTCATTATAAATAAGGTGATTCGTTATTTTTTTTTTGTAAGGTGGGAGGCCAATTTAATAAAAATGACTAATTAACATAATTGATCTTTGTCTCAAAATGTATTTAGTCATTTCATTGCATTTGCTACCTACATCTGTAACTTAATTTGTTATTTTTAATATTAGAGGAAACTAGTGCAAAATCATTAACCTCATAAATGTAGTGCAGTTTTTATTGGTTTTAGAAATACAGTAAAAACAGTGATATTATGACATATTATTACAATTTAAAATAACTGCTTTCTATTTGAAGATATAGTAAAATGCAATTCTTCCTGTGATACGCTGCTGTATTTTCAGCATCATTCCTGCAGTCTTCATGATCTTCAGAAATCATTATAATATGCTGATTTGCAGGATTGCATCAAGAATCAGCCAAATTTCCGCATGCATAGTGAAATGCAGATGCTTAGGAAAGTGCTTTGGTACATTTTTTTGTGTGCAATCTTGTTGTTTAGAGTAGAATAAAATCAAATGCACATTTTAATAAATTCATTCAATATCTGAGTGCATTTATACAAATATATTCCGTTAGTAGATGGCATGTTTGAAATGCTTCATCTATATGTATGTGTCCATGTGATGGGGTCAAGAAAGATATTGATTAAAACTTCATAATTGTTTATGACCTGTGTGTGTGTGTGTGTGTGTGTGTGTGTGTGTGTGTGTGTGTGTGTGTGTGAGAGTGTGTGTGTGTGTGTGTGTGAGTGTGAGAGAGAGTGAATGTGTGTGTGTGTGTGAGAGTGTTTGTGTGTGTGTGTGTGAGAGTTTTGTGTGTGTGTGTGTGTGTGTGTGTGAGAGAGAGTGAATGTGTGTGTGTGTGTGTGTGTGTTGTGTGTGTGTGTGTGTGTGTGTGTGTGGTGTGTGTGTGTGTGTGTTGTGTGTGTGTGTGTGTGTGTGTGTCGGTGTTGAGTTTTCTGATCAATTTCCAAACTGCTCCATCAGGGGTCATAATAATGACAGATAGCTCCGGTCTGTCATTGGTTCCTTCCTTTCTCGACCAACCAATCAGAGCACGGCTCCCACAAACCCACAGACACTAAATACAGATGACAGAGTTTCAGTTTCCGTCTCTTTTCTTATTTTTCCAAATCTGATCTGTGTCTTTGAAACATAAACTCATTTTTGGGATCCGTTTTGAGGGCAGGTTACACTCCTCAGGACACACACACCACACACACACACACACACACACACACACACTGGTGCAGTGCTGAGATGGGGTTATACTACTCCTAAATCATTAGGGGTCATTGTCAACACCCACAGAGGATCTGATGAAGCTCAGCCTTCCTCTTCCTCTTTATTCTCATCCTGTTCTTTACAGGTCACTGATTTAGTGCTGACTCAACACCGTTCCACAGGTCATCGACATACAAAAGTACAACTTTTCTGGACATTTGAGATTTAATCTGTTACTTGGTGCTTTTGTTAATTGCATTTTGTTTATTTGACCTATCACATATTTTTGGTGATCATCCCAAATTAGATGTCATTTGAAATAATTGGAGAGGTTAAAGAACCTAAATGAATTCCATGAGAACTGTTTTGAGATGGACATCGTGCTATCATGAAAAGGTGCTTTATCCCTTTAGCAGGCTCCTCCCCCTAGTGGACGGTGTCAAGTGTCACATACAAAATGTACTACAATATTTTATAATCAAAACTAGTTTTGATTATAGTTAATAGTTTTTTCATCGATGTTTTAGTTTAGCGAAAATAACCTTGTTGCCAACAAAAAAACATTCTTGAACAATTATCAAATAACAAATTATCAATAAAACTATGAAATATTATTTGAACATTTTGAAATAATACTACTAATAAACTTACCTTTCAGACATAAGATTCAGCAAAGTGCTTTACATAATCAAAAATTACATAAATATAGAGTTCAATATTACATCGAAACCTTAAATGTAATAGTATAAATTAACATTATAAATGTATCTTGTAACATTAAAAAAGTTATCATAATTGTAATATTATTTTCGATTTAGTTTTTATGGTATTTTTGATCAAATAAATGCAAAACATAATATATTTTTTTTTATTACTGACCAAAAACATTTGTATCATTATATGTAAATTACGAAATATATGTTTTATATATATATATATACACACACACACACACACTGTAAAAAATAAGTTAATTGCAGTTGAAATGCATGTAACTTAATGGAAGTAGAAATTGGTCGAATTATTTTAATGAGTTCAAGTAATTGAAAAACATAGTGCCATGACTTATTGATTTCTTTTTTTCATGTCTTATTGACTCACTGCACAGACTGAGATATATATATATATATATATCAATATATTGATCTAAGCATTCACTAAGCATTCATGCTTTACTTGTAGGGACCTAAAATCTGTGTCCATGTGCGTGTGTGCATGAGTGTGTGTGCGCGTGCGTGTGTGTGTGTGTGCTCGTGCGTGTGTGTGTGCATGTGTGTGTGTGCGCATGTGTGTGTGTGTGCGCGCGCGTGTGTGTGTGTGTGCGCGCGCGTGTGTGTGTGAGTGCGCGCGTGCGTGTGCGTGTGTGAACTAGCGTGCACAAGTACTACTGGCCTACTCAGCGGAGACTATAGATAGACATCTTCTCTTTCTGTCTCTCAGTGATAAAGTAATCAGTGTTGTGTGGTGAAGGTTGAATGATGGATCTGGGTCACAGTGATTGGCCTCTTTACTGGAGACTTCAGAAAGCATCTCTCAGCACCTGACAGCTCTTCGTATTCGATACGATATCAGTACCTGAGTCAGCAGCAGTGACAGCTGCTCCATCACAGACCATTCACCTCCCCGCGCAAATGAACACCGTTCATCATAACAAGCTATCACATGAAGCCAAACCAGCCATAAACGTAATTATACAACTGCATTTGAAATACCCTAATTAAACTTTCTCCTAACGATACTGACTCACAAATGTTGTTCGTTTAGAATGGTCTGCATTGTAATGATTTATCAGCAACATTAGTTTTGTACTCGACATCTTGCAAGCGTTGTGAAAGGACCTTTGTGCAATGATTTTGCAATATTTTTTTCCCATGGAAATCTTTTTATTCAAAGCTGAGCTGTTTCAGTGACTGTGTAAGTTTACTACAAACACTTCAAGGGCAATCGATGAACTAACAGGTGTGATGTCATTTCTAACAAAATCAGGCCAAAAAAATAAAACAATCCTGTTAAACACCTTCAGACTCCCATTGGTCCGATTATGTAATTAGGTGGGCGTGGCTCTGAGGCTCCACCTTCTATGATGACGCTATTGAGGTTATCCGCAGATTATAAGATGAACACACTGGACCGCTGCTTTAGAGTAGAACTTGAAGTTGTAATATTAATTGAAAGCAACACGTGCACTGTTTCTCCGGATTTAATCCTGTTTAAAGCAATCTTACAAACACATCCACCTTATTTTGCAAGGCAGGAATAGAATGTTTTCAAACAGTAATGTTAACGTAAATGGGATGTTCACTATTTCAAAATATATACTTTTTTTCACACTGTTTTTTTTACCCCTAAGCAAAGAACGAAAAATATTTTTTTCCACAAGTATATCTGGGTCATGATATGAAAGCTAGTTTCCACCACAATATTTTTTCCATTTAATTCTAAGAAAAACCTTTTGAACTGATGAAGATAAACTCCGAATTTCGAGATATAAACTCAGAATTATTTTTTTTCTCACAATTCAAAATGTACATTTACAACTTGTAATGTAAGCTGGCAAGTTTAGTGTCATTCTGTTTTTTTTTTGTTGTTTTTTTAGACAGAATAAAAAAATAAAAAAGCTAATTGCGACTTTATATCTCTCAATTCTGACTTTTTCTTGCAAGTGTGAGTTTATATCTCAGAATTCAGTTTTTATTTGTATTAATTTTTTACCACCACCGAATAGAAAAGGTTATTTTAAAGGATTAAAAGTATTTTTATTCACATTTCTGGCTTTTTCTCAATTGAAATTTTATATCTCGCAATTCTGACTCATTTTTTGTTTCTTCTCAGAAATCTTTTTACAACTTGCAATTCTGTTTTTTAATCCACCATGCATGGAATAAAAAAAAAAAGATAATTCCGACTTTTTTGTCTTGCAATTCTGAATTTAAATCTCAAAATTCTGAGATCATTAAAAGAAAGGTAAGAATTGCAAGAAAAAAAGTCAGAATTGGGGGGGGGGGGGGGGGGCAGAATTACCTTTATTATTTTTTTAACCTGTGGTTAAAAACTGCCAAGCTTTCATACCTCAAGGATGAAGAGATGCACCAATATCCCATATTCACTCGTAAAAATAAAGGTTACAGAAGGGTGTCTTTGCAGTGATGCCATAGAAGAACCATTTTTGGTTCCCAAACGAACCAGTGAACGCTTCCTAAAACAACCATTTTGAAGAACATTTAAAAAAATCTAAAGAAAATGTTCGACTATAAAGAAGCTTTTCTGCATTTGAAAGGTACCATGGATGTTCGAGGTTCTTCATAGAACCATTGATGCAAATAAAGAAGCTTTATTTTTAAGTGTTGATCAACCGAGTTTTGTTTCCGCGGTTGTGCTCCCGCTGCGACTGTCATTTTTTGGGAAAGCTGTTGCTTTGACCTCCCCCCCTGTTCCCAGTCGAGTCGCTCTCCTTCCACACACACACGCACACACACACACACACACGCGCACACACACGACACACACACACACACGCTGCCTCTCGTTCCCTCAGCATCATCTCCTCTCTTCATCTCCTCGGCTGGAATCACACAAGATGCATTGAACATCACTCTATTGGATTGTCTGTGGATTTCCCTGCACCGGATCTTTGTAACGATGCTGGAAACGGACTAAACTGGGACGAGGGCTGTTAAATCAACATGTTGAGGACAAACCGGACCTTAGGATGAGAAGTTAAGAAGCGGACACCATCGTCCGTCAATTCAGCCGCGCGTTTCGAAGCGCTTCATGTCGTGAATAACTGACGCTCCGTTAGGACTCTCGTTTTTGGACGGTCTCCGTGTTGTTATGTGGTCTAATTGTGCGGTTATATAACTCTAAAGTGCTTTCCGTGGTAGCAAACACCGAGTCTATCGGTATCGCTCATGCTCCGGTGCATGCCTGCACGAGAGACGCGCGCGCGCTCGCTCCCTCGCGCCGGTGGTCTGCACCGTGAATCTGCACCGAATCTGCACGATCGTCACCGGACCCGCGTCCCTCGCTCTCCCGTGAGATGGCGGCGATCGCCAGCTCGCTCATTCGACAGAGACGGCAGGCGCGCGAGTCAAACAACGAACGAGTGCCGTCCGGTAAACGCCGCTCCAGCCCCGGTAAAGAGCCCACCGGCCGAGGCTCTCTGTGCGACAAGCACCTGTTCAGTCTCTTCGGTAAAGTCCGGTTCTGCAGCGGGAAAAAACGACCCGTGCGCCGGAAACCAGGTCAGTTCATTCACACCTGTGCGCAGCGCGTGACGATCACCTGTGCGCGCGGACAGCAGCGAATGAGAGTTTGCGTCGCTGTTTATGCTACACTCTGTTACTGCTCGTTAGATTTTGCGTGATTATTTGATTGATTCGGCTACTTTAATGATTGCATTATCATTCATAATTCAAAACAGGTACGCTAATTGCAAATATGTGACCCTGGACACAATTATATTGACCCTTATGCTAAATTGAGATGTATGCATCATCGAAAAGCTGAATAAATAATATTTCCATTGATGAATGATTTGTTATGAAAGGACAATATTTGGCTGAGATGCAAGTATTTGAAAATCTGGAATATGAGGGTGCAAAGAAAACTAAATATTGAGAAAATTGCCTTTTAAACTGTCCAAATTATGTTCTTAGCAACGCATATTACTAATAAAAAATTACAGTGTATTTTTGGCTATTGCTACAAATATACCTCTGCTACATATGATTGGTTTTGTGGTCCAGGGTCATATTGTTTTATTGATAACTTTGATTGCAATATTGTAGTTTATGTACAATTGACAGACAGATAAATATAGATAGATAGAAATATTAAATATAAAAAGTGCATATACAATATCAGATACAATTTAAATAAATCAAATATATAAAAAATATTAGAAATAAAATATTTGTCTATATAATATAATTGAATATATGATTTTTATTAATGATAATTTTCACAATAAACACGTTCAAATAATAATATGGATTGTAATTATGAATAGTTATACAACATACTAGACATTAATATAGTTAAATATACAGTAGTCAGCAGTGTTGGGGAAAGTTACTTTTAAAAGTAATGCGTTACAATATTGCGTTACTCCCTAAAAAAGTAACTAATTATGTTACTTAGTTACTTTTTATGGAAAGAAATGCGTTACGTTACTTTTGTGTTACTTTTTAAATATGAGCAGGGCTTGATTGTTTGTTTTTAATATAATAAGTTATATTTATAGCAAATATAAAAGCCTTTCACACCAAAAAGTGTGATGAATAAACCTCAGACTGAAGGACGAGTAAATCACGTCTGTACAGAAGAACACAGGAGAAGATCAACACTCTTCAGCAATAAAACAACAATTTTTGATTATTAATATGATTGAACTGATCATCAAAGATCAGCAGCAAACACATCGTTAATAAAATGAGATTAGATATATTTGTGTTGTTTAACATATTTAATTATTGCAGGTTTGCATCATATTCTGAGTTTGTATTTCACTGTTTTAATTCATTTTGATGAATACTGAATCAGTTTTTTGCGAGTGGGATGAATTAATACACATTCATATTTAGTCTAGATTAGATCTACTACAGTAAGATCATGTTCACACGGCGCACTAAGTCAATTAAAAAGTAATGCGTTACTTTACTAGCTACTTGAAAAAGTAATATTATCTAACGTTACTTGTAATGCGTTACCCCCCCGACACTGGTAGTCAACATCTGAAGTGGATCAAAAACGTTCCTGAAAGTTGAGTGAAGACAAGAACGGTGTTGTTTTAGGACGACTGATGAAAGGGTTTGATCCACTTCAGATGTATATTACTGAATACTTCACATACTAATGATAACTACATGCATACAAATATATGTGAACATCATTTGAACATGTATTGAGTTTTAGCTGTTTTAATTTCAATAATAATAATTAAATAATGCCCCAATGTTTGATGTTATTAATAAATGTCGTTATAAAGTGTGACCGTGAACTGCAGCGTGTTACTTTATTCTGAACGGTTACATGTCTTTGTAATTCAGTTTCAAATTAATTCAATTCAAGTTCATTTTAATAGCGTTTTTAACATATTAGCACTTGATGCATGTTGTTTTAAAGCAGCTTCACAGAAAATGATCCACTTCAGTGTTACGATCCGAAATGATTCTGTTATAAATAAAAGTCCGTATTCTGTTCGGTTCCGTTTGTTTATGATGTCTTTTTCTCCTTTCTCTGTTCATGCTGGTCGACTGAGCTCTTCTAAAATGAGAAATATAGTACAAGTATGTCTGTAATTCAATGTTTAACACTAAATATTGCTGTGAAACACTTGCTGGGAGCGTGTCACAGATGTCAGAGCAGAAGGGGAGCCGGTTTACTAACATAATTAGCAAGGTACTGAAACAATTAACACATTTTAATTGGTTAGCAGCACTTGCTGTCTCGGTAACACGACAGGTTCATTTTTTGAATTCATTCATTTTGAACAATACTAAGCATTATAGGACAGTCCAGCATGCATTATGATGCATCCGTCACATTCAAAACGTGTGCATGATTGGTTTAGAGAGGTTTTAAGAAAGGTTTTTGCATTGGGAACATTTTAAGCTCTTCATTATCGGATCAGAAGAACCTGTGATGTAACATCAGATACTTTAATGTCCAAAGAGCCGTGTAGCTCAACTCAAAGCAGCATTGAAGGTGATGCAGACTTGTGTTTGTGTTTGTGACGTGTGTTTCAGAGCCTCAGTTGAAGGGGATCGTGACCAGGCTCTTCAGCGAGCAGGGCTACTACTTGCAGATGCAGCCGGACGGAGCGGTCTGCGGGACCAAAGACGAAAACAGTGACCACAGTGAGTGTCTGTCTGTTCCCAGAAACTGATACGCTCTGAAATACAACAAGCAAATTAAAGATGATTTGGTTTTGAAGGGTGCTGCTGCAGATCTTAATGTTCCCTTCACTTTTCACTTTTGCATATATATATATATAAACATTCAAAATTTGGGGTCAGTGCATATTTTATATTCAGCAAGGTTGCATTAAATTAAGTGACAGTAAAGACATTTATAATGTAGCAAAAGTCAAATAAATGTTGTTCTTTTGAACTTTCTATTCATTCAAAAATCCTGAAAAATTAAATTTGTCACAGTTTTTGCAAAATTATTGTGCAGCACAACTGTTTTCAACATTAATAATAATAATCAGAAATGTTTCTTGATCAGTAAATCAGAATATTATTATGATTTCTGAAGATCATGTGACACTGAAGACTGGAGTAATGATGCTGAAAATACAGCTTTGATCACAGAAATAAATTAGAGTTTAAAATATATTCAAATTTTATATATTGAAATGTTAATAATATTTCACAATATTGCTGTTTTTACTGTTTTTATTATCAAATAAATGCAGTCTTGATGAGCAGAACAGCATTTTAACATTTTACTGACTCCAAACTTTTGATGTATTTTTAAATATACAAATATTGATAACATTTTGAATATATGTATATAGAATGTTATTATTATCATGTTTTATACATTAAGAAAAATGAGGCCAGATGCATTGCAATAATACGATTTTTTTCACCATGCAGAACATCTCAGTGTTGCTAGGGTAGACATCATTTCTGATTTTAATTATTTAAACAAAAAGATTCTCAAAATGAAGAATTTCTTTCTTTTGATTTTGGGGTGACTTGAATGTTTTCTGGATAGAGCCGGGAACCCTCATTGTGTGTGTGTGTGTGTGTGTGTGTGTGTGTGAGTGTGTGTGTGTGTGTGTGTGTTTTTTGTGTGTGTGTGAGTTGTGTGTGTGTGGTGTGTGTGTGTCTCTATGTGTGTGTGTGTGTGTGTGGTGTCGTTGTGGCCCACTTCGTGTGTGGTGGGTGGTGTGGTGTTGTTTGTGTGGTTTTGGTGGTGTGTTGTGTGTGTGTGTGTGTGTGAGAGAGATCTTGCCTAATCTCATAGTTTGCGTGTATTTCTCAGATCTGCATATGCATGAGTGAGCGTGACGACACACACACACACACACACACCACACACACACACACACACACACACATTTCTGAGCTCGTCTCCCGGGGCGCTGGAGAGGGATGTTTTACTGCTAAAGCTCAGGATTTTGGAGCGTTCCTCCTCTCTTGCAGCTCCTGCATTCTCTCCGTGGTTTTGAAGGTGCCCACTCATGTCTTGAATCTCCTGTGAGATGCTTTTGAATCACACAGCCTTCCTCCTTATCTGCTAAACTCACATTAGCGAGTCCAACAGGCTTAGACAGCGAGTCTTTGTGTGACACACGTGAGACACGCATTACTGTCAGTTCAGTCCTCGAGTCTTACGACAGATTCAGTGTTACAGTCAACATGAAATGCACTTCACGACCCATTCGACTAATGTGAGTGAAACAGGCGAAAAGCAAAGTTTCCATTTCAATTATGATGAACACACACTTTAACATGCAATCCTTTTCAACAAGACCAACAGGGTGCAGTAAGAAAGTAAATAGCATCAGTTTTGGCATTTGTGTTTCAGGACATATTAATAATTCTCATATAACATAATCACATTTATTCGACAGCTGTGGTGAAAACATGTTTTCATCTAAAGTGAGAATATTGATCAGCTGGAGAGTTGAAACACAATACAGACAGAGTTTGGTCGGCTTCCAACAAAATGAAGAACAGCGAGCTGAAGCAGAGAGAAACAGAATTGCATGAATTCTTATACAGTGTTTTATGTTGTACAGTAACAAACTTCAGCACTCGACGATGCAAAAGAGTTTCCTGCTAATGTCTGTCTGTCTCTTTATACTTCTGGTCAAACATCTGCCCAGCTCTCTCATTTATTTGATCATAAATACAGTAAAAACAGTCAAATATTAATACAATTTAAAATATATCGTAAATTATAATCGATTTCTGTGATGCGCAGCTGTATTTTCAGCATCATTACTCCAGTCTTCAGTGTCACATGATCTTCAGAAATCATAATAATATACTGATTTACTGCATAAGACACATTTCTGATTATTATCAATGTCGAAAACAGTTGTGCTGCACAATATTTTTGTGGAAACTGTGATACATTACATTTTTCAGGATTCTTTGATGAATAGAAAGTTAAAAAGAACAAAATTTATTTGAAATATTAATAGTTTATGAACCTTATAAATGTATTTTACTGTCACTTTTAAACAATTTAATGCGTCCTTTGCTGAATAAAAATATTAATTTCTTTAAAAAAATCGAATGGCAGTAAATCACAAAGTATCGCAGCGCTTTCACAATAATATTGTGCAGCACAACTGTTTTCAACATTGATAATAATCAGAAATGTTTCTTGATCAGTAAATCAGTATATTATTATGATTTCTGAAGATCATGTGACACTGAAGACAGGAGTAATGATGCTGAAAATACAGATCTGATCACAGAAATAAATTACATTTTAACATATATTCCCATAGAAAACACTTATTTTAAATTGTAATAAGTTTCTACTGTATTTTTGATCAAATAATTGCAGGCTTGAAGAGCAGAAGAGACTTCTTTCAAAAACATTAAAAATCGAAATCATTCCAGATTTTGAGGATAACGTGCTTGTGTTGTGAACTGCATGAATAGAGTTTATGTTCATATGTTGTGTAGAGTATGTTCCTCATCACATGACTTCTCTCTCATATTCCGCTCTGAATCCCACACGAACATTCATCCCTTGTTCTGCTTCTCTGATCTCTCCTCCCCCTCCATCCCTCCGTTATCCTGCTGCACTCCTCCGCTGCTCCGGTTTTTCTCTCCTCTGGGTTTTTTCCCTCCTGTCGATTTTTACAGACTCTGAATCAGCAGCAGCGTTACGAGGGTTTAAAACCGTCCTCTGAAACTCTGGATTTATTTCTCTTTCTCATTCCATCCCTCGTTTCTTCTTTTAATAGTCTTTTGTTTCATGTGAAACATCTGTCCTTTGAGAAGCAACAAACCCTGAGAAATTAACATCCATCCATCGATCTGTCCGTCCATCCATCCATCCATCGACCTGTCCGTCCGTCCGTCCGTCCGTCCGTCCGTCCGGCCGTCCGTCCATCCATCCATCCATCCATCGATCTGTCCATCCGTCCATCCGTCCATCCATCGATCTGTCCGTCCGTCCGTCCGTCCATCCATCCATCGATCTGTCCGTCCATCCATCCATCAATCGATCTGTCCATCCATCCATCCATCCATCCATCCATCGATCTGTCCGTCCATCCATCCATCAATCGATCTGTCCATCCATCCATCCATCCATCAATCGATCCGTCCATCCATCCATCCATCGATCTGTCCATCCATCATCCATCCATCCGTCCATCAATCGATCTGTCCATCCATCCATCGATCTGTCCATCAATCGATCTGTCCGTCCGTCCGTCCATCCATCCATCCATCCATCCATCCATCAATCGATCTGTCCATCCATCCATCAATCGATCTGTCCATCCATCCATCCATCCATCCATCCATCCATCAATCGATCCGTCCATCCATCCATCCATCGATCTGTCCATCCATCCATCCATCCATCCATCCATCCATCCATCGATCTGTCCATCCATCCATCCATCCATCCATCCATCAATCGATCCGTCCATCCATCCATCCATCAATCTGTCCATCCATCCATCCATCCATCCATCAATCGATCCGTCCATCCATCGATCCGTCCATCCATCCATCCATCCATCCATCCATCCGTCCGTCCGTCCGTCCGTCCGTCCGTCCATCCGTCCGTCCATCCATCGATCCGTCCATCCATCCATCCGTCCATCCGTCCGTCCGTCCGTCCGTCCGTCCGTCCGTCCGTCCGTCCGTCCGTCCGTCCGTCCGTCCGTCCGTCCGTCCGTCCGTCCATCTGTCCATCCATCCATCCATCCATCCATCCATCCATCCATCCATCCATCCATCCATCCATCCATCCATCCATCCATCCATCCATCCATCCATCCATCCATCCATCCATCCATCCATCCATCCATCCATCCATCCATCCATCCGATTTCTTTAGGAATTTGAATTGTAGTTCTGCATCCTGTTTACTACCTCTGTGCAGATTCATTAATTTAAAAGAAATGAATTAAATTTTGAATGGCACAAAACTAAATATCAACCAAAATACTGCATGTCTTTGTATTTTCCCGAGGAATTTCCGGAGAACATTGTGAGATCAATCTGACTCTAGATGGAAGATCACTAGAAGTCTTTCAGGTGTTGGTGTTGTGTGTTTCAGCTCTGTTTAACCTGATCCCGGTGGGTTTGCGGGTCGTGGCGATACAGGGCGTGAAGACCGGACTCTACGTGGCCATGAACGGAGAGGGTTTCCTTTACTCCTCGGTAAGAACACACTCCTCACTCGTGTGTGTGTGTGTGTGTGTGTGTGTGTGTGTGTGTGTGTGTGTGTCTGTTCTATCTAATATCCACAGCTTTTCACGTGATCACACAATCTGTTTTGTTTCTTTTCTCTGTAGCGTTTGTCGGGGTATGTACTATTATGCAATTTTGGTGTAGTGCGTGTGTATTTTGTTGTGTGTGTGTGTGTGTGTGTTTGGAAATAGGACAGATCGCCATTGTGTTACAGTTGTGATGTTGTGTGTTTAGGTGTGTGTGCGTGAGTGTGTGCGCGTGTGTGTGTGTGTGTGTGTGTGTGTGTGTGTGTGTGTGTGTGTGTGTGTGTGTGTGTGTGTGTGTGTGTGTTTGGAAAGCAGGACAGACTGTCATTGTGCTACGGTTGTGATGTTGTGTGTTTTGGTGTGTGTGTGTGTCTTTAAATGTTTTATATATTTTTGTTAATTGAGAGAAATGCTGGAAATTGAATGAAATACTGAATGTTAAAATGATTTAAAACTAAAGAATAGTAAAACTTTTTCCTTTGTGTTTAGAAAGGTTGATACTTGTGTGGTTCTTGTGGTGTTGATCTTTTACGTTTCTGGATGTGTTCCGTGCAGAAAATACAGTCTACAGAAGGATTATAACGCTAGCTTTATCTCGTGTAGTCTAAAACACAACAGCGGGAAGGTTCTGGAAGCGCCAGTCATGTGATGGAGAGAGCGAGTATACATTCATAATTCACAGACTTGTTCTATTAAAATCTCAAGTGTAGCTTCTGAACTACATTGGTTCACAAAGAGAGCAAGCAGTGTAACTGTGTTTTAGACACATGCACACACACACACACACACACACACGCTCTCACATACACTCACACACACACACACACACACACACACACACACACACACACACACACACACTCACACACACACACACACACACACACACACACACACACACACACAACACTACACACGCACACACACACACACAACACACACACACACACACACACACACTCACATACACTAACACACACGCGCACACACACACACACACTTCACACACACACACACACACACGCACACACCACATCACACACACACACACACACACGCACACACTCACACACACACACACACACCACGCACACACCTCACAGCACACACACACACAGCACACACACACACCCACATAACACGCACGCACAGCACACACACACACGCACGCCACACACACACACACACACACACACACACACACACCACTCACACACACACGCTCACACACACACACACACGCACACACACACACACCACACACACACACACGCACGCACGCACGCACACACACACACGGTCGTCTCTGCTGTCCGTTTGCTGGGAACAGTGTGAAAGGACTTTCAGTCTCATGGCAGCACTATGGGCCGCTCTTATGACCCAGCTGTAAGTAAAAATGACATTTCAAATCTCCATTGCAAAACTATTTTAGCACCAGCCAGGCATAGTTCAAAGAAAGGGTGTCTGAATTCATAGCTTTGAGCACTTTTTATGTTCGTTTATTAAATATTTCAGGTACTTTGATGATGCTTTTAGAAATTACACCCTTGTACTCTCAGCTCCATTTCATTTTTTTTACGTATTTAAAGTTGTTCCACAGAACTGTGCAGATTTTATGTTAACATCAGCACAAAATATGGGGAAAAACTGAGTTTGTTCACAATAAATCATAATAAATTATGCTTAATTATAAAGTTAGAAATGCAAACTGACACAAAATCCAGACTGATTCATAATTCAAATGGCTATCATTTTACAAAGGTCCGCACATTTTCTGTTCATTTATTAAATATTTTAAATAAATTAGAGTCTTATGCTCTCAACTCCATTTAATTTTTACCACATTTAAATTAATTTAAAAAATTGCAGATTTTATTATCAGCATCAGCACAAAATATTGGAAAAACGATCATATTTCAAGTTTGTTCACAATAAATCGTACTCAATTGTTGAATTGGAAATGCAAAAATTCAAATAGCTGTTATTTTATTAAGTTGTGCACATATTCTCTTTGTCTTTGAAATATTTCAGCTAATTTGATGATGTTTTCAGCAATTAGAGTCTTGTACTCTCAGCTCCATTCAATTCATTTCACAGCATTTTACAGATTTTATACAAAATGTAGGAAAAAATAATCATACAAGCGATTTCAGGTTTGTTCATAATAACTTCAAACGTACACAAAAGCCAAATTCTTTAATTTGAATCAAATGCACGGTTTATTTCAGAGCTGGTTTGGTTTAAAACAAGTCATTTTGGAAGATTTGAAAGGGAATATACTTCTGAGTAAAGGTCAGCATCACCGTTGTGCCGTTGCAGCTTGATACATTATGACTCCTAGAGACCGAACTTATAGAAATGCATATCAGTGAAGTTCATATTTGGGGTTATGTAACATTACACATGTCTGTGTGTGTCAAGATCAGCTGCTCTGGATGTTGTTCTATCTTTGGGGTGAGAGAGTGTTAATTAACTCTGTTTTAGTGTGATAATGAACATCTGCCAAAGTGTGACAGTCGATGTGTGTGTGTGTGTGTGTGGTGTGTGTGTGTGTGTGTGTGTGTGTGTGTGTGTGTGTTGTGTGTGTTTGTGAGTGTTGTAATGCAATATGTATGCAAGGAATAATTGACAATTGATTGAAAATGAATGTAATAATGGTAATAATGCAGCTGTGCAGCTATATTAAGTGCTGTTTATGGAGAATCCAGCAGTGCTGTGATAAAATAATATTTATGTATACAAAACTGTTCTCATTATATGTATTTTGGCAAGGGGTGATATAGGTCTGAAATTGGCAAATGATAACTTCCAGTGATCACAGTTGGTTTTTACTGAATTCATTGTATTTTGTATTACCCTTGAGAGTTTTATGTTTGTGCATTACCTTCCATTGATTTGTGAATACACAAATATCCCCATAGATTGGTGTTTTTGTACTTTGTGTTTTACTGAGTGTGTTCAGCAGTTTTATTGTCTGGATGTTGTAGATCAGTGTGTGAGGTCTACCGGTTATTTAGTGGTGACGTTTAATCTGCTAAAGTGCTTTGAGATGCTGAGATGGCAAAGAGAGCACATCTCCCTGTGTGTGTGTGTGTGTGTGTGTGTGTGAGTGTGTGAGTGTGTGAGTGAGTGAGTGAGTGAGCGAGCGAGCGAGCGCACATTTGAGAGTTGTGTGTGTGTGTGTGTGTTCACCTGAGATGATTTCTGTGTGTGTGTGTGTGCACGTGTGCGAGTGTGAGTGAGAGTGTGTGTGCGTGTGTATGTGAGTGAGCGTGTGTGTGTGCGTATGTGTGTATGTGAGTAGCGTGTGTGTGAGTGAGTGAGCGTGTGTGGTGTGTGTGTGTGTGTGTGTGTGTGAGTGAGCTGTGTGTGTGTGTAGGGTGTGTGTGTGTGTGTGTGTGTGTGTGTGTGGTGTGTGTGTGTGTGTGTGTGTGTGAGTGAGTGGATGTGTGTGTGTGTGTGTGTGTGTGTGGTGTGTGTGTGTGTGTGTGTGTGTGTGTGTGTGTGTGGTGTGTGTGTGTAGTGTGAGCGTGTGTGTGTGTGTGTGTGTGAGCGTGTGTAGTGAGCGTTTGTGTGTGTTCACCTGAGGTGGTTTCTGCTCTGGTTGCCGGCCGTCTCCACCCTCTCAACCTGTTCATGCAGAAGACTTTATAAAGAAACTGGGACAAAGACTCTTTAAAGACACACACACACACACACACACACACAACTGAGAGCTGTAATTGTGTTTTAACATCTCTCTCGATCTCTCTCTGTTTCTGTCTGTCTGTAGGAAGCGTTCACAGCGGAGTGTAAGTTTAAGGAGAGTGTGTTTGAGAATTATTATGTGATCTACTCGTCCACGATGTACCGCCAGCATGAGAGCGGACGCGCCTGGTTCCTCGGACTCAATAAAGAAGGAAGCATTATGAAGGGAAACCGGGTCAAGAAAACTAAACCGTGTTCACACTTTGTGCCCAGACCCATTGAAGGTGAGGACACACACACACACACACACACACACACACACACACACACACACACACACACACACACACACACACACACACACACACGAATTAGAAAATAATTGTTGTTGTTTGTACTGCACTTTATTAATGCATCACTAGTTGAAAAAACCCTGCTGTTTAATAATTAATTATGTTATGTATGTATTTGTCTCTCTGTTTCAGTGTGTATGTATAAGGAGCCGTCGCTGCATGATCTTGACGAGAAGCAGCGGTCCAGGAAAAACTCAGGAACTCCCTCTATGGGCACCAGGAAAGAGTTGAACCAGGACTCTACTGATCACGAAGGCTCATAGCCACACACACAGACACACACACACACACACACACAAACAAACAAACAAACAAACAAACAAACAAACAAACAAACAAACACACACACACACACTGACCTGTAAATGTACACACACACATACACACTCCCTCACAGACTCACACACACACACACACACACACACACACACACACACACACACACACTGACCTGTAAATGTACACACACATACACACTCACTCACTCACACACACACACACAACACACACACACACGGTGACCCCTGGAGCTGAATGCTTTCTTTCACCCGAACGAACAACTGCATCGACAAACATCAACCGAAACAAAAATTAACTAACATAAAAAAAATATTTAAAAAAGCTAAATTCTTGCCTGTGAAAATATTTTAGGATTCTCTGAAAATCAAGACATGGTTGTACATTTTATGCAAAGTCCGGCAAGAGTCTGTTCGCGTCACGTGCTCGTGGAGACGCGTGAGGGTGTTTTCTTTCGGGAGTCTGAGCTTTAAAGCCATGTTCGATGATCACACGATGATTTATGAATGCCAAAAGCACTTTCACTCACCGCTATACGTCGCTCACCTCATTAATCTTGAATGTTCCCATCGATTGTGTCCTCCAATCATTGCTCGGTTTTTTTATGCTTGGTGGTAGGGGGAGGGGCTTGTGAATACTGCTCTCTGATTGGCTGGAGGGTTCAGGAATTGCTCTGCTGATAGGCTCTGACTGAAACGGAAGCAGATCTGCTTCATCTCATTCCACTGTATGAATTGTCATATTTTCCACTTCTGTTGCATTTTACTTTAAATCCCGTCTTATAATGTTACTCGACGTTTAACAATGTCATCTTACGCCATCTCTGAAACAGGCTACTGTACCTTTAAGACTTGTATATATAAATGAACTGTTATGATTGGTGAACATCAGCGCACTGGGGTCGTTTATTGGGGTGAGCCGCTGAATAGGGGTTGATATGTAAATGTGGGCGGTGATATGTTAATGAGCTTATGGTCATGATGTCAATCACGATGATTTCTGAGCCAATAAGGGCGTAGTGAATGTTACGAACGTCCACATCAAACTCTTTTATTTGAAAAGAGCGATCTCACAATCTGAGATTTTGCATTCAGTAAACGTCAGCGTCTGCTCTCATTTCACCGTACGCCTGTTTTTAAACCGAGAAATCTGTTTTTGTTTATCCTGCCAAAAGCACAGACTGCCCTCAGAGTAACTAAACTGGACTAAACCACTTAAAACCAGAGAATATACCGCCCTGGCTTTCCTTCACTCAGTGTTTTTTTATTCAATCCTTGTTAAAACACAGGCTGTGTTCAGAATGGAGTCCTAGCGTACTGGTTACTGCAGTGTATATACTTAGTAGGTGAAACGCTTGCAATGATACATGTTCCAAACAATAGTGTACTACATTTTTTTTTTCTCGCTATGTTGCATGTCTAATTCAGCAGATGTCTGAAATAAATACGGTTGTTTTGCATGTTTAATTCGATTTTGTGTGAGACATCCATTAAAATAATGAGAAAAAGTGTAGTTCATTTTTCGCACTGTAAATAGGTCAAACGCATTGCATTGTGGGATAGTGTTCTACTTGAACTTTGCAAGATTGGCACTGTTATTGAACTAGATTGAATTAGCATCAATAAATAATGACACTGTTGTCTACTGAAATTTGTTTCATAGTTGATGCATTTTGCAACATTAAAGTGCTTATATTATGGATCTTTCATGCAGTGTGAGTAAGTGAATGAAAACATCCGGAAAGTTTTAAATCTGAAAGTGCACCGTGTATAAAGTTATTGTCTCTTAAAAGAAAGAGTCGACTCTGAATCATTGAAACGAGTCGTTTTTAAAACCAATCCCAAGCCGTTTAATGTTGACGTTAACATGAATCATTAGCATATTCCCCGCGCAGTCCTGGGAAAACTTGATTTTTGCGTTGGTCTGAATGAAAATGCAAATTCATTCTTTGCCACTAGGTGGCGCTTTGAGCGGTAAAAGCTCACAAACACTGCTTTAAATGAAATCGGCCAATCACTGCAGATTAGCAAAGGAGGGGTTTGGAAAAATGAATCGTTTTGAGTCGTTGAGCAAGTAAGGTAAAAATAAATGCATATTATAAGACAATGAAAGTGTTTTTGACCTTGCATGCGTGTCAACCTGTTGTTGGAGACTCCCAAAACCAAAATATGACCTTTAATAACCCATAATAGGGGCACTTTAACAATGTTATTTTCTTGTTTGTTACTGTGAAGCTGCTTTGAAACGATGTGTATTGTATAAATAAGCCGCTTAGTTTTAGGTAAACGCTCCTGCCATGCTTAAGCACATGTGCGCAGTATGCGTTCTATATACTGCAGAAATAGTGAGATTAGTATGCTGGGATGGCATTTTGAACACAGCCACGTCCCCTGATTCAGCTCAGTATGTTTCTGATTGGTTACTGGCGTCCAGGTTCCTTCCCCTTTAAATGTGATTGACCTGTTCGTTGGTCAGATCCATCAACGTAAAGGCCAATCATCTGTCGGCTGGGTTTATGAGAAGTCTTCCATTAGTGGCATCAACAAGAGGGGTCAAAGGTCAGGGTTAGGGACAACGAAAGGTCACGACCCGTACTACTACTAAAGATGTCATAGAAGATGTTCTGATTATGGCCATGCTGAAATGATCTTCTGCTGACGCGGGAAGTTATTTTGTGTTTGCTGATGTTTGCACCTTAATTCTGAACACGTTCATGTTCATTATGTAAAGAGTTCAGAGTAAAGCATTAAACCTGCCACAGGAGGAAAATCTCATTTAAAAATAATAATAATAAAAAAGATTAAACTCTGGTCTGGTTTCAGTGTTTCTTCTGCCATCAGCACAAATACACCATTAGCACAAGATCTGTTCCCAATCCTCATAATCTATAGTGCTGCTGGCCACACGTTATAATAAAGTTCAATATTAGGACAGTTTGATATTTTAGCCAGCTTTTACAGCGTGTTTTTCTCTTCTAAATCCCTTCGATGTCATTATCCTCATAGACGTGGTGTGAACTTCCCTTATTCTCATTGAACTAGAATTTTTTTTTAAATGTTATCTTTTTAATTTATCATAGTAAAGGTTCGTTCACATCAAGAAGATAACGTTCTGTTTATTATAAGCGCACGCTGTCTTCTGCCTCTTTAAATGCGCTATCTCTTTAAAGCAGGGTGTATTTTGATTGGCTGTCAGTATATATTTAAAATGCAGAAAATCGAACCTGATCCGAATTTATGACGGACAAACATTTGACAGGCATTTTTAACGTCTACCACTTTAAATGTGCAATCTCTTTAAAGCAGGGTGTATTTTGATTGGTTATATCAATGTTTTTTTTATCGTTCTTCAACTGTAAAATCGATCTTTATGTTATTCCAGCAATATAGTTTCTCTGCGGTTTGAGTTAAAAAGCCTCGTTTGTGTTCTACTGAAGAAACGAAGTCTCCTATATCTCGGATGTGCTTGGGGTAAACATCCAATTATCATTTTTGGGTGAACTATCCCTTTAAAATGTATGAGCACTTTAAACTGGTGTTGATTCTGATTGGCTGTCAGTATACTGAATGTATTGTTCAGCTGCGGTCAAATCAAAACTTTCTGAAAGTGAATCCAAAGCGGTGTCATTATCTTGATAGCTGTAGAGTGAACTTCACTTATTCTCATAGAATTTGAAAGACTGACGGTAACTGTAAAGATCATTACGGCAGTGTCGGGGGGGTAACGTATTACAAGTAACGAGAGTTATGTCATAATATTACTTTTTCAAGTAACAAGTAAAGTAATGCATTACTTTTTAATTTACTAGAAAAAATCTGAGTTATTTTTCTCCATTTATTGACTGAGTGTGTCGTGTGAACATGATCTTACTGTAGATCTAATCTAGACTAAATATGAATGTGTATTAATTCATCCCACTCGCAAAAAACAGATTCAGTATTCATCAAAATGATCACTTGAATTATCAAATTATACTCACTTATTCAGTATTCATCAAAATGAATTAAAACAGTGAAATGCAAACTCAGAATATGAAGCAAACCTGCAATAATTAAATATGTTAAACAACACAAATATATCTAATCTCATTTTATTAACCGATGTGTTTGCTGCTGATCTTTGATGATCAGTTCAATCATACTAATAAGCAAAATGACTTTAGATAAACTAACATTGTGTTTTATTGCTGAAGAGTGTTGAACTTCTCCTGTGTTCTTCTGTACAGACGTGATTTACTCGTCCTTCAGTCTGAGGTTTATTCATTACACTTTTTGGTGTGAAAGCTTTTATATTTGCTATAAATATAACTTCTTGTATTAAAAACAAACAATCAAGCCCTGCTCATATTTAAAAAGTAACACAAAAGAAACTCAAAAGTAATGTAACGCATTACTTTCCATAAAAAGTAACTAAGTAACATAATTAGTTACTTTTTTAGGGAATAACGCAGTATTGTAACGCATTACTTTTAAAAGTAACTTTCCCCAACATTGACCATCGGCGCAAATAGCCTCCTGGGCTGTGTTTCCCAAAAGCATTGTAAGCCTGCTTGTAGTTGATCGTGGCTCCATTGGTTTCAATGGGTCTATGATGTAGCCTACTTAAGCTTATGATGCTTTTGGGAAACACAGCCCTGGTTAGTGCGTTGACCCAAATTCGATTACCATTGCTGATCCTGCTCTCCACCCCATACCGTTCATGCCATCTCTCTACTGTCCTATCTCAATAAAAGGCATAAGTAAATAAAAATAACTTTGAAATATAAATAATGGTATATTTGTTTATTACGGATGAAACATTACTAAAGGAAGTTTCCAGAAATTAAGTTATGATGTTCCCCTGTGGCTCAGTGGTAACCGAAGCATTGCGTTAGCAGTGCAAAAAAGGAATTTTGTGAACGGTTCAATTTCCCAGAGAAGGAACAACACGATACGTGACAGAAAATGTATAACCTGGTAAATGTCCATGTAAGTCGCTTTGGATAAAATGTCTTTGCTAAATGCATAAAGTAAACGTGTAATTAAAATTTCCGGACATTGAGGACGGGTAAAAAGTATTGAACACATGAAGAACAGTTTTGGAGGTAGGTTTCAGCTGAAATCTTATCAGTGATTGGAAAGAACCGCTTGTTACACCGTTTTAGCATCTAGTACCAGGATGATAGAATGAAGAGGAATCAAACACAAGCCGAGTCAGAACCTCTTGACAGGTTTTTCAGGAAGAAAGAAGCCAGAAAATAAACGCAATGTGCAAAGTTTCACTTTAAATGGCTTCCCATAGAAACCATATTCCCGGCCTCATCTGCTTGCCTGTGTAAACTATGCATAATTAATGTGGTGATTACTGAATGTGATTTTTAATATTACTGGTTTAAATATATTAAGGCGCTTCAAGTGTTTTTACAACGTACAAAAAACAGATGAAAAGTGTGGCACGCTTGTGCAGCAGTTCTATGGATGTTTGGCCCTCCAAGTCTTCGAGCTGGTCACGTGACAGTTTGTAAATAAAGACTAAACAATGACAGCGTCTGATATATTTGTTTAGCGTTGTATTTCATTCATCTCGCTCTCGCTGGTGGAACTTTGTATTGTGTGACGTAGTCCAGTGAAGGCGTGTTTTACCGGAGTGCCGACAGTTCGGATCTATTGCGCTATTCTTCGTGTATTTACGCTTTGATATGAACAAAAATAGTGCATCCTTGTGTTTCGACTGATACAGAAGAGTGTACGCGTACCCACAGTCCAGTGGATAATCTCTAAAATACCGCTACTGTGGCGTGGAGAGACGGAGAGGAGACGAATTGTTGAAAAAAAAGTCATTATTTTATTTTCTTTGCATACAAAAAGTATTCTCGTCGCATCAAAATATTCAGATTTAACCACTGATGGCAGGTGGACTATTCTGACGATGCTTTCATACTTTTCAGGACCTTGACAGTATAATTTACTTGGCAGTCAATGGGACAGTCACAAAAAATATTTTTCATCTAAAATATCTTAAATTGTGTTCCGAAGATGAACGAAGCTTTTATTAATGACAAAATTATCATTTTGGGGTGGAGTATCCCTTTAAGTTCTACTTCTGTAGTTATTTTGGTGAAAGTAACTCAAAAGTAATACATGAGTCATGTCACGCGTTACAATTCTGAGACGGTAATGTTGTAAGGTAAGCAATTACTTTTAAATATCAGTAACTAGTAATCTATAATGTATTACAGTTTGGAAGTAACTGTCCACGTCACCCTGGTGGCATTTTGGAGAGCATCACAATGCATGCACTGCGCCTTGTTTACATGCAGATGAAGGTCCTTATTTTTGTTTTCTTTGCGCACAAACAGTATTCTCGTAGCTTCATAAGTTTACGGTTGAACCACTGATCTCACATGGATTATTTTAACGATGCCCTTGCTACATGTCTGTGCCTTGATCGTGTGAAGATCTTTGCTGTCTGTGGAGGGTCAGAAAGCTCTCATATTTAATTAATATGAGCGCATCTTTGTGTTCTGAAGATGAAGGACGTCTTACGGGTTTGGAACGACATGTGGGTGAGTAATTAATGACACAATTTTAATTTTTGGGTGAACTATCTCTTTAATATAAATGCGTGCTGCAGTTTTGTCGTCTGCCTGTTTAAATGCACAAGCTTTTAATATGATGGCTATCTATGTTTGTATTGTTCATCAGCAGGGAAAATCATTCTGAAAGTGTCGTTCTTCTGTGTTGTTTTAGTAAGGACATCCCCATTCTCACAGAAATACAGCAGGTACAATAAATATCAGCCAATCACCTGACTCGAATCCAATAGAAAATACGCACTAAAGGTCAGAGTTCATAGAGAGACCCACAAAACCCTCAAGATTTGAAGATAATATCACACCCGAGCAATGCATGCGATAGTTTCTCCTGAAGCTGGCATTACCAACAAACACTGTTGTTCAACGTCTTAAAACAATTTCAGTTTTCATTCCGTTTTATTACACATAACTTCATTTCTATTTGCATGTATGGATTATTTTGGTTGTTACAGACATCTGAAGAAAGTTTCATGTGAACAGCACTTTTAGAAATCTATTTACTGAGAAAACGTGATGTGTTCAGTAATTATTTTCCCCGCTGTAGAACGATTATTCAATCTTTATAGATAGGCCACCGCTTATTATTTTTGGAGAGTGTTCGGTGTTTACAGACACAAGTGTTTCATGCTTTCTCCAGACATGAGGCGTTTTGAAAGGTCTTTAGTTTTGGTGAATAAATAAAGCAGCAGGGTGAGTTGTGTTCACGATCGGTTTTCTACATGAATATATTTTGAAACTTAATTTATTAAAGCTTAATTTTCAGCATCATTACTCCAGGATTGAGGATTCATGAATAGAAATGTCAAAAGAACAGCATTTATTTGAAATAGAAATGTTTTGTAACATTATATATGTCATAACTGTCACTTTTGATCAATTTAATGCATCCTTGATGAATAAAACAATCAGGCTAATAAAAAAAAATTCACCTCAAACGTTTTGAACAGTGTTGTAATATATTTACAGTGGAAGGAAGGCAACTCATATATTTTACTTCCACAAACTTAATTTTTTTTTTTATCATTTCAATATATATATATATTACAGTATTTTATAGCACTTTGGTTTGGTGTACGTTTATAGGTTGTAGTTTTGCTGTCAGTGTCGTAACAGTGACTAATCAGTTCCTGAAGGTTTTACATTCTGAAGGATAAATAATTATAAAATCACAGAGGAGCAGATTTACGGAGAGGCTTTACATGAAACACCAGAGGCTTTAAAGGCTGATGTGTTCGTCTTGACGCTGTTTGAAATGCAAACTATATCCTCTCACATCCGGCTAAAATTAGCAGCTGGTCTATTCCGGAACTCAGAGCTAATGACAGATGTTAGCTTGAGACGCTTCTCTGAAGACTTACACACATCTCACCTGTGCTCACGCTTTATCTGAAGATCTCTGAAGACTCTTACACATCTCACCTGTGCTCACGCTTTATCTGAAGACTCCTGAAGACTCACACACATCTCACCTGTGCTCACGCTTTATCTGAAGACCTCTGAAGACTCACACACATCTCACCTGTGCTCACGCTTTATCTGAAGATCTCTGAAGACTCACACACATCTCACCTGTGCTCACGCTTTATCTGAAGACTCACACACATCTCACCTGTGCTCACGCTTTATCTGAAGACTCACACACATCTCACCTGTGCTCACGCTTTATCTGAAGACTCACACACATCTCACCTGTGCTCACGCTTTATCTGAAGACTCACACACATCTCACCTGTGCTCACGCTTTATCTGAAGACTCACACACATCTCACCTGTGCTCACGCTTTATCTGAAGACTCACACACATCTCACCTGTGCTCACGCTTTATCTGAAGATCTCTGAAGACTCACACACATCTCACCTGTGCTCACGCTTTATCTGAAGATCTCTGAAGACTCACACACATCTCACCTGTGCTCACGCTTTATCTGAAGACTCCTGAAGACTCACACACATCTCACCTGTGCTCACGCTTTATCTGAAGACTCCTGAAGACTCACACACATCTCACCTGTGCTCACGCTTTATCTGAAGATCTCTGAAGACTCACACACATCTCACCTGTGCTCACGCTTTATCTGAAGATCTCTGAAGACTCACACACATCTCACCTGTGCTCACGCTTTATCTGAAGACTCCTGAAGACTCACACACATCTCACCTGTGCTCACGCTTTTAATCCTGAAGACTCACACACATCTCACCTGTGCTCACGCTTTATCTGAAGACCTCTGAAGACTCACACACATCTCACCTGTGCTCACGCTTTATCTGAAGACCTCTGAAGACTCACACACATCTCACCTGTGCTCACGCTTTATCTGAAGATCTCTGAAGACTCACACACATCTCACCTGTGCTCACGCTTTATCTGAAGACTCCTGAAGACTCACACACATCTCACCTGTGCTCACGCTTTATCTGAAGACCTCTGAAGACTCACACACATCTCACCTGTGCTCACGCTTTATCTGAAGACTCCTGAAGACTCACACACATCTCACCTGTGCTCACGCTTTATCTGAAGACTCCTGAAGACTCACACACATCTCACCTGTGCTCACGCTTTATCTGAAGATCTCTGAAGACTCACACACATCTCACCTGTGCTCACGCTTTATCTGAAGATCTCTGAAGACTCACACATCTCACCTGTGCTCACGCTTTATCTGAAGACCTCTGAAGACTCACACACATCTCACCTGTGCTCACGCTTTATCTGAAGACCTCTGAAGACTCACACACATCTCACCTGTGCTCACGCTTTATCTGAAGACTCCTGAAGACTCACACACATCTCACCTGTGCTCACGCTTTATCTGAAGACTCCTGAAGACTCACACACATCTCACCTGTGCTCACGCTTTATCTGAAGATCTCTGAAGACTCACACACATCTCACCTGTGCTCACGCTTTATCTGAAGATCTCTGAAGACTCACACACATCTCACCTGTGCTCACGCTTTATCTGAATATTTTCACAGAATGTTCTTTACTATATGTAGAATGATTTTATGCAGAACATTTTTTTCACAGTTTTCACATATAATAAAACAATATTAATGAATATTTATTTTTAAATCTACATAGATTCATTAAATCGTGTAAGTATATGCAAGTCTGCTTTTATAATGATGTGTAATATATATTTCTTTTCTCGATATGTTATGGTATGAAGCGGCGCCACCTGCTGGTGTTGTGCTGTCAGTCTTCCGCAGTGAAGAATATGCGCGCGGGCGGACACGCGTGCGTTTGTTAATCCTGTAAACACACCTCACGTCGCATGGATCTGAAGATGAAGAGCAAGGTCACCTCTCTCTCCTGGGTTATAACTGCAGAGTTTTTGCTCGTTAAAAGGATTAACAGCGAGGTGAATGTGCCAGCGCAGCAGATATAGTGCTGACGCAGCGCGCGTGTATCAGACGCAGTACTGACACGCGCCGCTAGATGACCGCATTACACCATAAAACTACAGCTCAACCGACAAAATGACCAAAACAATAATTACCATAAATACATATAACAATAAATACAGTTGAATAAAATTAAATGTAAAAAAATCAAATTCATGACTTAATTAAAATAAATAATAGTATTCTTGTTTTATCAAGTCATTTATCACGTATTCATTAACACAGCAGACAGTAAACTAAATCTAAACCTGCAAATAAAATAAAAACATATGGGCATAAATAAATGTGAAAATAAATACAAATTAATTCAATAATAAAAAAATAAAAATAATAAACCATGGACTATTAAGTAATACAAAAAATATTAATGACCAAATTTAATAAAAACATATTTTTATTTATTTATCTCATATAATAAAATCATGGGAATAAATAGTAATACATGTGTGAATAAATAAATCTAACAATAATAAAAAAATTAAAAGGTTAAAAAGTAACAAAAACAAAGTTAAAAACATTACAGAAAATAACACATAAAGGAAAATAAGTAATACATTTAATTTAATTAAAAAAAAATTATTGTATTTATTTCATGAAGTCATGAAACTATATTCTGTAAATCTGTTCTATTCTATTCCTCCAAAAATGAAAAAATAAATGAATAAATAAATATATATATTTATGGGTATATATAAATAGGATAGTAAATCAATACAAAAATAAATGAATGACTAAATTGAATTACAAATTAATTGTTTTTATAATATATTCCTTTATGTATTGCTCTATTATTATATTTATTTATTTTAAAATAAAATAGAATAGAGTGCATACTCTGTATATATTGTTAGTGCTTAAATAGAAACGCTTGCAAGATACATAAATGCAAATCCAATATTATTGTAATAGAACTGCATCTAGGAATGATTAGCATATAAACGAGTTGGTTTAATGTGTCTGATGAGCTCAGGAACTGCTGCGGTGTCTATTTAAGATTAAACCTCAGCAAAGAAAGCAACGCTCTGATTATTCTCCCGCACATAAACACACATCAACTGTATTAATTAAAGTACACTGAAAAACACATGAGTCAGGGAGGCTCTGGATGTAAATATCCATGAAATAAACAGTATAGCTTTGATTTACAAATGTGATGCAGATCCATAACTGTAAATCACACACACAAACATTATAAGCAGTGTATCACAGGCCTCTCATTCACAAACACACACAGCATTACACACTAAACAGCTAACATCACTACACAACCACAGTCACATAACCACTTCAAACACTGGAACGATGTGTGAGATTAAATGAATCGAATATTTACACATGAAACACTGGGGTGAGTAGAGTAGAGTAGAGTGGAATAGAGTAGAGTGGAGTAGAGTAGAGTGGAATAGAGTAGAGTAGAGTGGAATAGAGTAGAGCAGAGTAGAGTAGAGTGGAATAGAGTAGAGTAGAGTGGAATAGAGTAGAGTAGAGTGGAGTAGAGTAGAGTGGAATAGAGTAGAGCAGAGTAGAGTAGAGTGGAATAGAGTAGAGTAGAGTGGAATAGAGTAGAGTAGAGTAGAGTGGAATAGAGCAGAGCGGAGTAGAGTAGAGAAGAGCAGAGTAGAGTGGAATAGAGTAGAATAAAGTAGAGTGGAATAGAGTAGAGTAGAGTGGAATAGAGTAGAGCAGAGTAGAGTGGAATAGAGTAGAGTAGAGTGAAATAGAGTAGAGCAGAGTAGAGTGGAATAGAGTAGAGTAGAGTGGAATAGAGTAGAGTTGATTAGAGCAGAGTAGAGCGGAATAGAGTGAAATAGAGTAGAGTAGAGCGGAATAGAGTAGAGTGGAATAGAGTAGAGTAGAGTGGAATAGAGTAGAATAAAGTAGAGTGGAATAGAGTAGAGCAGAGTAGAATAGAGTAGAGTAGAGTGGAATAGAGTAGAGTGGAATAGAGTAGAGTAGAGTAGAATAGAGTAGAGTAGAATAGAGTAGAGTAGAGTGGAATAGAGTAGAGTAGGGTGGAATAGAGTAGAGTAGAGTAGAGAGTAATTGTTATCAATTCTATCTTGATGCTCGTGCACATTGCGCATCTTCACACAGAGGATCGAGCGCTTCGTTCTGGTAAAAGCACAAAACAAAATACAAACAAATGTGTCTTTGCTCTTTATATACAATCACTGATGAACATAACTTTGATTTTAATGAAAGAAAATAAATTAAAACAATTAAAACCTATATGCGGGTGCATTAGAACCCGGAACCTCAAAAATGTTAACGAACACAAGTAAACAACTTAAATGTATACATTTAGTCACTGCTGTGAAGACTCTCGGCTTAAGTTATATTTTATTATTCATATTTCTATAGATATTAATATTGTATCCATCACCAGGGGCATGGGCCCCAGTGCATGCTGCACTCTCTGTAGTTCACTTACCCCATTAAGAGAGAGCATGACCCGTGGTTCACTTCAACGTGTGTTCAAACCAAAACTACGCTCTTGAACACGACAACAATGACCTGTGTTTCTAACATCTTCCATTCCAACACTGCT
The DNA here is from genome assembly GCA_027422435.1 of Schizopygopsis pylzovi. Lineage (NCBI taxonomy): Eukaryota > Metazoa > Chordata > Actinopteri > Cypriniformes > Cyprinidae > Schizopygopsis > Schizopygopsis pylzovi. The sequence goes on along the minus strand of CM049817.1, from coordinate 55,080,467 downwards.
CACACATCTCAAGCCAAACTTGGAACATTTCATAAGAGAGAGTAAACAACACGGTAGATACAATTAGGAACAAAAAAGCAAGAAGCTTTTTACCTCTGGCATGAATTGTTTCATTTGACATATCCTTATGAATGTTTATTTATTTGTTTGTGTATGTGTTGTGAGTTGTATATGCTTATACAAACTTATGAATACTTTTTGCGTTAAAAAATACTGCAAACAAATCTGTTTTTAGAACTATAAAGGCTTTTTTACTGTATAGTCTCAATGTTATATTGAGTCACATTTAATAAAAAAACACCAATAGAAGCAAATATACACCCCCCCCCCCCCATTTATTTGTATTTATGTTGAACTTTATTCTTGAACAGATGGCCCTGTATTAAGCAGTATATGAAAGTGTTTCTGTTGAAAACATTTCTGAAATGATATTGCATGTTATTCACTTCATCTGTGATAAGTGTCCAAACACCGCGAGAGCGTCACTACCGGGAGCAGAAAGAGTCCGGCTTCACGTCTCCGCTTTCGGTCCCGTGCCCGACGGCGAGCGGCTGCTCTCGGCGTTAGGTCCGTGCGGCGCTGCACGGAATCAAACGCACCTTACGCAAGATAACGCGTTGTATTGAGAAACCGCCTGTAACGCGTTGTGCAGACGCGGCTTTCCTGTGGGCGGAGCCTGAACTGAAGAGACCTGATATGCGCGTGAATCTGCGCGTTTGTTTCCGTTCACATGGAGAAACACGGAAACGGTCGTCGCGAGCTGAACCGCGTTTAATAAGGACAGAAACAGCAGCGGAGCGACGCGAGCTGGTTGGTGTCTTTATTCTTTCTTTCTTTCATTCGTGTCGTTTTGTGAGCTTTATTGACATGTGGACGCGTGTTTACCTGCGGTTCTCGATCAGTCCCCGTGTTCTCTCTTCAGTGTCCCCGATAAAAGAGTGTCGAAGTACCGCTGTCACGCGAATACCGCGCGCTTCTGTGTATCGAGTATATGAGTATATATTCATCATTCACTGAGACAGAAAAGAGTGTAATGATGGACAAATATATTATAAGTATTAAATATTGATGCGGCAACAATGTGTGAGAATTTTTTTGACAAGGTTGTTGCATTAGAAATAATCTGCCCCACATTTAATTGTATAATAGTATAAGCTCATGTTATAAATATATATATATATATATATGTGTGTATGTATATATATATATATATATATATATATGAGAGACTATATATTTTTTAAAGGTTAAAATTTCAAATGTTTAATATATATTGTAATCATATAAAAATTATATGGAAAATATAAATATTTAAAGTAAAAATTATTTATATATATATATATATATATATATATATATAATAAAACATTTTATTAAAATATTATTGTAGTATTTTGTTATTATATAGGTGCAATTAGATGCAATATTATATAATTACATGTATGTTAAAATAAGTTATACATCTTTATATTTTAAATGTTAAAATATTTTTATAATTGATCATTTAAATAAATAGTTACTCAAAATAAGCTCTTCAAGTTTTTCTATTAAAAATACAAATTATATACATGTTAAAATTATATTTTAAATGTTAAATTTTTTTTAGATTACTTTTAAATTAATAGTAAATAAGCACTTAAAATATTACACTTTTGACATTTCATAACATCAAATCATATTGCAGGGTTTAAAATTATCTGGCACCGTGCTGTGGAAAAAAAGAAGATAGTCCTACATTAAAAAAAATCTTATTGATATCATGTTCGACTTCACGAGTTCGTCTACCAATAAATGAGAGGGACACCGCTTTCACTCTCAACCAAACTAACATTACTAGCAATCAGAAGTTATTACTCCTATAAACACGAGACGTGAAATAGTGTCCAGAGCCGCAGCCCTGATGAACGGAGAAGAGCTGAAAACTGATATCACTCTAGTGTGTATAACGCAGCAGAGCTTTATAAACCGCTCATAGTAACCACATCATCTCATAAAAGCGATATGATTGTCAGAACGATGTTTGAAAAGGTACTGTTCACACGTGATCTCTTAATGATAACTTACCAGTAAAGACTGGATGTGTGAAAGGCACTAACTCTTCCTCTGCTGTGAGTCTGGTTACTTAACGTCACCTCGGCAAACAGATCTGGTAAGTGTGTGTGTGTGTGTGTGTGTGTGTGTGTGTGTGTGTGTGTGTGTGTGTGTGTGTGTGTGTGTGTGTGTGTGTGTCTGTGTCTGTGAGCGAACACATTTCAGCATATTAATGTTTTTTTTCTGTTGTGTTTGTTACACATTTTGATGTCTTGATGACATGGGTAGGGGTCTCCCATATAAAGCACTGTGGTTTCCCCACTCAAATTCAGATGCATTGTGCTTTCAATGGTGGCTTTGACCAAAACCAAAACTAGGGTTTGACCCTGGATAGAACACTATTATCTATAATGAGTGCTTTATGTGGGAGTCCTCTACCCTTGTCATCAGGCATTAAAATGTGCGACAAACATTTACAACAGAAAAAAAGAAACATAAGCTGAAATGTGTACTCTCTCTGTCTCACGCACACACACACGCACGCACGCACGCACGCACGCACGCGCACACACACAAGGACTTAGGAGCACACACAGACACAAATGTGTACGGTATGTACATTGAGCACTGCTGTTTAGTTGGCATGTTTGGGGCCAAATTTCTTTGTATTTTTTTATACTTTTTGAAATATGTAAAACAATTTATTTTATTTAGATGAGTTTGTCTGTCTTTAATCAGATTTACCAACTGTTATAACACCTCTAGTACTTTCCTTTCAGGAAGCCAAAGCGAAGTTAACTCTTCTGTTTGCAAAGCAGCTGGAGAGTTGTTGTTATAATTCTTTTTTTGACTGCATAAATAATACGTTAGCACGAATTTGTCTATATTCCCCATCAGCTCTCACATCCAGGAATCTTAAAATCTAAAAAAAAAATACAAAATAATACATCAACATATTTCTATGCGATTTGTTGCACATCGCGATTTCAAAATAAAAGTTTAAACCCTTGCTCTTAAACGTCATTGAATCCCGCTGTTAAGTGAAACAACACCAGACCGTTGGCGCCCTCTGCTGGTAGGCTATTTGATATAATAATGGTTGGTTATGTTCATATGATCAATAAAACCATGTAATTACTTGGTTTTGTTACTTTATTTAAGCCAATTATTATTACCTATTTGTTAGTTTGTATATAAATCACGACCTTCGAGGAAGGTTGGTTTCAGGTTCAGATAACACGTTATCAGAAAGTAATTACTCAGACTTATTTTGATTTGAAGTTTACGAATCACCTTCGAAATGGTTTCGTTTTATAAAAAATAATAACATAAAAAATGACAGCGAGTAGTTTTGTCACCGTCACAATCTCTTGCAGAGGCATTTATAGTCCTGCATCTCTTTTGCTTTAATTTCATAAACGCCTGCCCGTGTCTCTCTTTATTTGTTCGTGTTCTCCATCTACACAGGCAGGACGCACAACCGTTGTCACACATGTCAAAAGTTCACAATGGAAAGAGAAATCTCTGCAGTACTTCTAAACTGCAAGCGTATCTACTTTAATCTAAGCATACATGTTCAACCACAAATATATCTCCTCTTTACCGGTAAGGCAGGATATAGCGGTTAGACTGAGGTTCCATTCCAAAAATGCAACCCTTTATCCGAACCGTGTCACAAAAACAAGCACGCTATCTAAACCGCAGTTAAAACACAAAGCAGTTGACCCCTGCTGTTGTCACAAAACGACAGGACATGCAGTTAACATCTTTTAGAGAACAGGTGACTGGAGTTTTAATGAACTCAAGTTAGCAACTCAAAAACATGGTTCAGTTCAATAATGTCTTTCAATAACTTAATGACTTTTTTATGAATCGATTCCTGTTTCCGCATCAAACGAACCATTGTCTGCATCCTTGATATGATCCGTCGAAGTGTTTTTTTAATTTTTTTATTTATACAGGGACAATGCACAACAAAACTGCTGTGCCAGAGTTAGATATGAAGCTAATTTGCATCTGCAGTCCCTGGGCAGGATGTTGTTACAAAATTACCACGTTCAATCAAAAAACAGTACAACACATACTATATCACATCTAAATAAAAACATCAAGTCAATGATCACACATTTGATTTTCCTTAAGCCATACTTTAAGCGTAGTTTTAAAAATACTAAATGTTGCACACTCTCCAATCAGTGTTGCCAGATCGGGTTGACGATTTCCAGCCCAAAAGCTCACCAAAACCCGCCCACTTCAACAAAAACCAGCCCAAAAGCTCACCAAAACACGCCCACTTCAACAAAAACCAGCCCAAAAGCTCACCAAAACACGCCCACTTCAACAAAAACCAGCCCAAAAGCTCACCAAAACCCGCCCACTTCAACAAAAACCAGCCCAAAAGCTCACCAAAACACGCCCACTTCAACAAAAACCAGCCCAAAAGCTCACCAAAACACGCCCACTTCAACAAAAACCAGCCCAAAAGCTCACCAAAACCCGCCCACTTCAACAAAAACCAGCCCAAAAGCTCACCAAAACCCGCCCACTTCAACAAAAACCAGCCCAAAAGCTCACCAAAACCCGGCCACTTCAACAAAAACCAGCCCAAAAGCTCAACCAAAACCCGCCCACTTCAACAAAAACCAGCCCAAAAGCTCACCAAAACCCGCCCACTTCAACAAAAACCAGCCCAAAAGCTCACCAAAACACGCCCACTTCAACAAAAACCAGCCCAAAAGCTCACCAAAACCCGCCCACTTCAACAAAAACCAGCCCAAAAGCTCACCAAAACCCGCCCACTTCAACAAAAACCAGCCCAAAAGCTCACCAAAACACGCCCACTTCAACAAAAACCAGCCCAAAAGCTCACCAAAACCCACCCACTTCAACAAAAACCAGCCCAAAAGCTCACCAAAACACGCCCACTTCAACAAAAACCAGCCCAAAAGCTCACCAAAACCCACCCACTTCAACAAAAACCAGCCCAAAAGCTCACCAAAACACGCCCACTTCAACAAAAAACAGCCCAAAAGCTCACCAAAACCCGCCCACTTCAACAAAAACCAGCCCAAAAGCTCACCAAAACACGCCCACTTCAACAAAAACCAGCCCAAAAGCTCACCAAAACCCGCCCACTTCAACAAAAACCAGCCCAAAAGCTCACCAAAACACGCCCACTTCAACAAAAACCAGCCCAAAAGCTCACCAAAACCCCCCCACTTCAACAAAAACCAGCCCAAAAGCTCACCAAAACACGCCCACTTCAACAAAAACAGCCCAAATTTGGTCTACCCGCCCAATGCGTTATTCTCCGGTCCAAGCCGATCAAAAGAAGCCCAATCTGGCAACACTGTCTCTTATATAAACAGGTATTAAATTCCATCTTTCTGCTGCTCTAACTGAAAAAGCTGACTGTCCAAAAACAGTTTTCTTAAATTTAGTTGAACAATCACCTCTAACTGATGACCTAGTCTGTATTATCCTTACAGAAAGTCACACATTGTTTAAGAGGTGGTGGTGCAAGATCATGAAATCATTTGTACATCAAACACACGATGTTCTCTCTTCTCTTTCTCCACGTCTGCGCCTTTCCGTTTTCTTTTGCTTCTTGCCCTGCCGTGACACTTTCTTTGCAGATTTTCTACGAGAAGATTGTCAAAGTGAATCTCTAATTTACCCGGTTCGTTTTCAGGGTTACCTAGTCATTTAGTATTGATTAGGAAATGGCATATTTATTGGGTCATTTGACCGTACTATTGTCACACCCCGAGTGTCGAGAAGCGCTGATATAGCTCATCATTTCCCAATAGCTTTTATTCTTCAGGTCAATCATAAGGAATAAGGAAAGTCATATCTTTACCATATATTCCTTTCAAATATTAAAGTTGCCACAGTCATTGCATTCTTTGCATGTGCTGCGCTTTATTTGTACCATTTTGTTGTATTAGTTTATCAATTAGAATTTGAAAGATAATATCGTTGGTAAGTGTGATCTCTGATTTTATTCCTTATTTATTTTTGTTGTTATTATTTCCTGTTTATGTTAATTTCCTAGTATTTAATTTACCATGATTTCCTTTTGAACCAAATCATTTCAGTAGTCTGAGCCTTAGTTAGTTTCATAGAAAATCATTCAAATAATGTTTTATTTGCCTAATAACCCTGCGACTGTGTCCACCCCCCCACCCGGGAGAAGCGTTCAGGCTCAGGATTGTTTTGGGCTTTAACCCCTGATTACTGTCCTTCTGTTTAGTTACTGTTGTTTATGCTTGGTGAAGGTTATTAAATCAAGTCTTATCTAAAACTTGTGTGATCATTTAAATATGCCATGTTAGAAATTGAGCATTTTATTGCATTTGATCATATCATGGAGCAGGAAAATATAAGCAGGAAACAGATCTTGGCAATATTATGTGCATGAAATATCACGTGCATAATGATAATCCGGTGAAAGTGCTGTTTTAGGAGAAAATAAAAGCATCCTTGTATCCTATAAATCAAAGTAGCATGTTATTATTATTACCATCTGAGACCAGTACAAGAGTGCATGTTATATAGTTTCTTTCCACATATGTTGCCTGATTCGTAATCATGTTTAACTTCCTCTTGTGCATGCGAGCGTTCATCACACCTGAACGCACGCTCGTAATTCCAGCGCCACACTCAGGTGAGATGGATGTGAAATATGCACTCGAGCGCATCGCTTTGATTGGATGAGAGTTCCGCCGGTTTTCCTTAACGATTTACGGTGACGCTCAGAGGGGCTCGTTAAATCATCCCCTGTCCCAGCTGAGAGAGAGAGAGAGAGAGAGAGAGAGAGAGTGTAGAGAGAGAGAGTGAGAGAGAGAGGGAGAGAGAGAGAAAGAGTGAGAGAGAGAGAGAGAAAGAGAGAGAAGAGGTGTAGAGAGAGAGAGAGAAGAGGTGTAGTGAGAGAGAGAGAGAGAGAGAGAGAGAGAGAGAGGGGAGGTGTAGTGGGTTAGAGAGAGAGAGAGAGAGAGAGAGAGAGAAGAGGTCTAGTGGGTTAGAGACCAGCAGACGAACACAGAGAGAGAGAGAGAGAGAGAGGTGTAGTGGGTTAGAGACCAGCAGAGAGAGAGAGAGAGAGAGAGAGGGGAGGTGTAGTGGGTTAGAGAGAGAGAGAGAGAGAGAGAAGAGGTCTAGTGGGTTAGAGACCAGCAGACGGACACACAGAGAGAGAGAGAGAGAGAGAGAAGAGGTGTAGTAGGTTAGAGAGAGAGAGAGAAGAGGTCTAGTGGGTTAGAGACCAGCAGAGAGAGAGAGAGAGAGGTGTAGTGGGTTAGAGAGAGAGAGGGAGAGAGAGAGAGAGGAGGTGTAGTGAGAGAGAGAGAGGGAGGAGGTGTAGTGGGTTAGAGAGAGAGAGTGAGAGAGAAGAGGTGTAGTGGGTTAGAGACCAGCAGACAGAGAGAGAGAGAGGAGAGGGAGAGGGAGAGAGAGAGGGAGAGAGAGAGAGAGAGAGAGGGAGGGAGAGAGGAGAGACAGAGACAGAGAGAGAGAGAGAGAGAGAGAGAGAGAGAGAGAGGAGGTGTAGTGGGTTAGAGAGAGAGAGAGAGAGAGAGAGGGAGGAGGTGTAGTGGGTGAGAGAGAGAGAGAGAGAGAGAGAGAGAGAGAGAGGGAGGAGGTGTAGTGGGTGAGAGACCAGCAGACAGAGAGAGAGAGAGAGACAGATAGAGAGAGCGAGAGAGTGAGAGAGAGATCAGTGGAGACGGATGCTTTGTGTCTGTGTTCTGCTCTAAGTTTGTGGTTCTGTTGCAGAAGGAGCCGGACTGACGAGAAGAACCAGACCTGCACCGGGACCATGTGAGTAAAGCCGTTTAACATCTCAACGCCACAGCTTCTGCTGCTCAACACAGGATCACTGCTGTAAAATGAATGCTTTCAGGTTTTGCATGCAATATGTATCCAATGTTTAGAATGGAGAAAAATTAAAATGTGGGATATGTTACAATTCTAAACCACATTTATAGGCTACCTTAATGTCATTTGCATGTGCACAAAAATGATAATATAATTAAACTTTCCAAATATGTGTGTGTGTATATATATATATCTTGTATAATACTTGTATGAATTCTATACAATTTTATAAAAAATGTGTATATATATATATATATATGTGTCTACATGTAATCTAATTATAATAGTCTTTAATCACCATTTTTAAGGCATGTCTACAGATAAAATGAATTATGCATGCATAGTTTTGTGTGTTTTGCTCACTGTTAGTCACTGTTATGTAATTAATTACTCATTTACTGTAAGTTGCTTCATCTTGTTTTGATAGATCATCTCATCTTGGATCCAGATCTGCATCTTTCTCTGGATTATCAGTCAATCACTCCCTTATTATCTGATTTTCACCACACAAAACACGTGTGCCGGCACTATGTGAGTAGAACATTTATGACTTTATTACGCCTGTAAAATGATCTACAGTTGTTAAAAGATTATGAATATGGATTTTATTTTTTGTAATACTATTCTTTCCAAACTCTATATGTTAAAAAACACACATTAAAAGTGTAAGAGTTTAAAAGTGTAATATCCATTTTCATAATCTTACTGATACAGTAATCAATTTGTGTTGATGTATTAGTGTTATTTTAGTATCATTTAGATACTATTCTAGTTTTGAATTTAATGTAGTTTTTGCTTAATTTTTTTTTTTCATTTTAGTCATTTTGTTGTTTGTCATTTTTTTGTTGTTCGTTTATTTATTTATTTATTTTTTACTAAATGTCTCTATAGTTTTTATGAATTTTTTAGTTTAAGTTATTTTAGTACATCAAGTTAAATTAAGTGAGATTGAGAAATATTACATTGAACATGAGTAAAAAAACACATTTTAGTTTATGAATTGTGTTTTATTTCAGTTAACATCTATTTTATTCACAGTAAAAAAATAATGGTTTTAGTTTTAATTATAACTATTATTACCCTGTTATGAAGTATTTATTATAGTTAAGCAATTATGACGCCATTATAGTTAAACGTACACTGGAGAACTACCTTGAGGAAAACAGGGACAATATAATATCAAAAAATGTTTGTTTGATCAATACGTGGGGTTCAGATGAAGAAAATATAATGAGCTCAGTATAAGAGCAATAGAAGTGAATGAGAAATTCCCACCATGATATAAAAACAGACGTGTGCGTGTGTGTGCGCGCATGTGTGTGTGCGCGTGTGCGTGCGTGCGTGTGTGTGTGTGTGTGTGCGTGCGTGCGTGCTTGTGTGTGTGTTGTGTGTGTGTGTGTGTGTGTGTGTGTGTGTGTGTGCGCGCGCGCGCGTGCTTGTGTGTGTGTGTGCACGTGTGCGTGTGTGTGCGTGCGCGTGTGCGTGCGAGTGTGTACGCGCGTGTGCGTGTGTGTGTGTGCGTGCGCGTGTACGCGCGCGTGTGTGTGCATGTGTGTGTGTGTGCGTGCGTGTGTGCGTGCGTGCGTGTGTGTTGTGTGTGTGTGCGCGCGTGTGTGTGTGTGTGCATGTGTGTGTGTGCGTGTGTGTGCATGTGTGTGCGCGCGCGTGTGTGCGTGCGTGCGTGTGTGTTGTGTTCTCGGTTACGTGTCTAATTGGCCACTTACTCTCCGCTGATAGATTATCTGACCGGGTCTTGTGGCCCCTGCGGCCCCCTCTCGTCCCCCGTCCAGCCCCGTGCGTCTGTTTCTGGACGAGCACGGCATCGATCACACATAATCCGATTCCCCCTCCCCCCCAAAAAAAACAAATAATGAAGAGTTTCTGGAGCTTAGCCTTTTAAGTAATTTAGCGATTCGTTCAAACTTGTGCAAATCGATGAAGTGGGTTTTGAAGGATGAGTCTAATGAATTCCCATGATGCTCTAATTTCACCCTAATGCATCTCAGGGAAATTAAAACGCACATTTGTGACGCTCAGATAAGCAGGATGGAGATTTTATCTGAATTGGAGCGTTTGGAGATGATGTCGTTATTTTAGACTCATCACACTAACTGCTCTAATTAGGTTTTCCATCATTTTATTTAGTCTCAGCTGAGACTCCGAGACTGCCGAGTATTTGGGTCCGTCTGCTGCTGCGGCTGCTGCTGGTGTGTGTCGCCTTGTTTCACATCGTAATCGGTTTATTTACCCAAACAAAACAGCTCCAAGAACTTCCTGAAACCTACTTGGTTCATTTATTCAATTGTTTGTATCTTACAGATCATTTTAGCAGAAGCACATTGCAAGTCTTAAAGAGACACCGCTTATTTAAAGGGACAGTTCATTTAGTCACGAGGCCTGCATTAATTAATTTTTATCTGAAGATGATAC
>CM049817.1:55050132-55065132 GCA_027422435.1 Schizopygopsis pylzovi | reverse complement strand
TAATAAACAATAACAACACAATGCATGTTATTGCAATTATTTCAATCCTTAAACATTTTTTTATAGTTTTATTTAACAATAGCAACACTAGATGCATGTTTTAAATGCATGTATTTTTATATAAGTGTTTTTTAATGAATCAGTTGTTCCAGTTCCACATAATTAACTCTGAATGATTCATTCATAAATTGTACAGTTCTGTTCAAATCCTTGACTCGGCAAACCATTTGCTGATTATTGCAAGATTAAGACTTCAAATTTGACCTGTTTTAATCTAGTATTAATGTGAATTCAGTTTGAACTGCATCTAGATACGATTTGTAGAAATGATTCAGTCATTTTTAAACTTGAACTACATGAAAACATCTGGATCTGCACTCGTTTTAACATCTTGCTTTTCTTTCTTATTCCATGAATTCTCCTCGTCGTGTAGTAAAAACACCTTCAGGAGTGTTTTATGGAGTCTGGTAATAAACTGAGTGAACATCTGATGAAATGTAGGCAGCCGATTGAACACGGACTCATTTTCTTTCTCTCTATCTCCCTCTCTCTCTCCCTCTCTCTCTCTCTGTCTCTGTCTCTCTCTCTCTCTCTGTCTCTCTCTCTCTCTCTCTCTCTCTCTCTCTCTCTCTCTCTCTCTGTCTCTGTCTCTGTCTCTCTCTCTCTCTCTCTCACACACACACAAAAAATAGAGTATGAATTTTATAAAATGAATAATGATATATTAATATTTAAAAGAAAGTGGTGTATAAATACAAATTTTATTTTTGTGAATGATGATGAATTAGTGCTCAATTGGCACTGTTGAGGTTTAAGAAATCAACATTGGAATTCAAAATTAAAATGTAAAATGTACTTTATGCATTGTTGATAATTGTTAATTACAAGATGTTTTATGATATAATTGCAAAATAAAGCGTGTGTTTAACGTCTCTCTCTCTCTCTCTCTCTCTCTCTCTCTCTCTCTCTCTCTCTCTCTCTCTCTCTCTCTCTCTCTCTCTCTCTCTCTCTCTCTCTCTCTCTCTCTCTGTCTCTGTCTCTCTCTCTCTCTCTCTCTCTCTCTCTCTCTCTCTCTCTCTTGGTCCAGGTCCATGCCGTTGGTCTTCACACTTCTCTGCCTCTGCCTTTTAAAGATGGGCGGCTTCTCCACATCTGTCACTCAAGCCACCGTCCAATCAGGTGAGAGTCGAGTCTGATTAAGTGGCTGTGATTGGTCGGTCTGTGACCGGTGAAGGATGAATCCTCTATTGCTCTCTAGCCCAGATACTATATCCATCCTCCTAATCTATCAGCAACCAATCAGATCTCACATTTGAAGAATTGATCCAATCAGCAGCCTCACATTAGATCTTCCCACCAATCAGAGGTCTGTGTGTTAAATCTACAGCATCTACAGAAATAGTGCTGCATGATGCAAATAAAAATAAGAATGAGTGAATGAATCTGATGTTTATAAGGCTGATGGAAATATGTGTTTTTAAGCGTTTGCATATTTTGAAGGACGCAGAGCAACAATGTGGTCAGATGTTATATATTCACTGTAGTACTATAGTTTTTATAATTTTTCTATTTTTCGCTATATACTTTATTTTCATTGCCGTTTGCTCGTTAACTAAAACCAGAATACCAAAAACAAACTGAAATAAAATAACATTTAAAATGTATATATTTTATTTCAGCCTAGGTAACATTTCTCTTTTTCATTTTAGTTTAACCTGAAGTACTAAAATAAATAAAATAATAAAAACTATAGCGACCTATTTCAAATAAACTAATGAAAATAACAAAAACTTTCTTAGAAATTATTAAAACTTGTTGTAAAAAATTTACATACAAAATATTAAAATAAAAATCAAATTCTAAATTTTAACTAAAATTATACTAGTAGATCAAGGATACTAAATTAATAATTAAATTTAATACATTAACGTGCATGCAGTATTGTTTTACTAATATTATTAATATAGTAGTATTTATCAATATTTAGAATTTCCTTTTATTTTTAGATTTTCAGTTTATTTTAATTGTAAAACTTAATTTAATTTTTTTTAAAGTAAAACATTTGAGTAATTTTGCTTTGCGCTTTTGAAATTTTAATTAGCTTTTGCTTGTTGTTTTAATATTTATAAATAGCTTATATAATATATTTAAGATTTAGTAATTGAAGTACTTAAGATTAAATTTCAGTTAGTTGCCAAGGCAACATTTTTAAATTCCGCTGTAATTTTTAAAGTTTTTCATTTAATATTTATATTATAAAATATTTATATTTTACCTTATCTCAGCTTTATTTCGATTACTGAAAATGGTTTTAATGAACAATACCAGCTGTAGATGCATGTTGCGTGTTAATGAAGAATTAGTTTTGTTATTAAACATAAAAACAATTCAAGTGAAAAGTTTTTCTGAAAGCTGAACATCTGAAGATGATCAAGACTTTTTATAAAAGCCTTTTAAACAACTTTAAACATTCAAAAGCAGACAAGAATTTTGTGCAATCTTCCAAAAATGAGGTTATTCATCTAAAAACAAGATTTTCCGAAATCTGATTACAAACCACCGAGAAGCAATCCAGCGATGTTTCCTTCACTTGAGCCGGTGTGTGTGTTATAGGCTGCGTCTCAAACCGTAGGTGCTGCCCAGTGAGTCGATGACTTGACCGATGACGTGATGTATGAAAGCGCCTCCTAAAGACACACAGCACCTTAACATCACGTCTAATGATCCAGAACACATTCGAGCGAGTTAGCGCAGAGTCCTCATATTGATACATGAATAATGCAACCGCAGCTGTTTTGAGGTTTCATCCAGCAGCTGTATCACACGTGCTGTTATATGTCATAATATTAGCGCCGTCATGGGATTACAGGCCGGTTGCACCTCTGGAAGCAGGGGTTAATTAAAAACGCTTGCCTCTGCGGGACAGGAAACGGATTGTTCCAGAAGGGGGTCATTTATAATGGCGTGTGGTGTGTGTGAGCGCTTGCACTAAGACACTCTTAATAGGAAGACTAATCCCCTCCCAGTCGAGAAGTGACAGAGCAATTACACACACAACACACACACACACACCACCGGTCCTCGCCCCACCGCTCGCTCCGTCCGTCCCACAGACAGATCCTGACATCACCTGCCCGTCTGTGTGTGTGTGATATGAATGAGAATCTGTGTGTGTGTGTGTGTGTGTGTGTGTGTGTGTGTGTGTGTGTGTGTGTGGGCATGTTTATGTGGTTTATGAGGACACAAATTTGTATAATACATGGGTATGACATAGGTATTACAAGGAGAAGGTGATTTATGAGGACATTTTCAGTGTCCCCATAATTTAAAACGCTTATAAATCATACAGAGTGAGTTTTTTGGGGGGAAAGTAGAAATGCACCGTCTCCTGTGAGGGCTAAGTTTAGGTGTAGGGTAGGTGTAGGGCAATAGCACATACAGCTTGTACAGTATAAAAACCATTACGCCTATGGAAAGTCCCCGTAAACCATAAAAACCAACTGTGTTGTGTGTGTGTGTGTGGTGTCGTGTGATGTGTGGATGGTGAGATTCATTTAAATAGACTTTTTGACATTCGCAGGATCAGCATTTAAACCCAAACAGATTGCCTTATCTTTCATTATTTTACTGAAAGTGCGTTTTCATAAGTGTGTTTATGTTTGCATGGAGCATGTGTAAATATAGCATACTACTATGAAGCACGCATTATTTATATGCTGCTATAGTAGTTTTAAATGTCTTGATTTGGCTTTTATTTCTTATTTGAATGTTAATTTATTTTAGTTTTATGAAATTGTCAGTGTTATGTCATTTTTATTTATTTAACTTTTATTTTTTTTCTTAGATTTTTTTTTTATATAGCTTTATTTGACTTAAATTTCAGTTTTAGTAATTTTATTTTTGGTTTCGGTTTTTATTATAGTTTTAGTAATTTAGCGTTACTTTTTTTGTCATTTTATTAGTTAAAAAAATATATTTCCATATAGATTTCATTTATTTTTATTTTTTTTTATTTGCAATTTTTAACGGTGTCGTGTAAACATGGCTGAAGATGGCTTTGAAGGAACAGACAAACCAATTTAACTGAGAGAACTGCTCTGATTGGTTCAAAATCGTGACTTGTAATGATTTTAAAAGCACGTAGACATGGGATAAACCGAGCTTTTATAATCTCTGAATCCGTTAAACCCCTGCGTCGCAATCAGATCGTGTATCGCGAATCATTTGATTCAGATCAGGACTTCGAATCACAATCTTTTTATTTTATTAAACCGTACAAAGCATCAAACCATAAGGCAGTACTGTTAAAAAACAAACAAAGAAAGAAAGAATACACAAATACAAATCCCTTAAGAAAATGAACCATGCTTTTATTATAGTAAAAGTGTTGTAACGTGGAATAGTTTTTATTTATTTTTGTATAACCACAGTTTTATTTATCAATATTATCGGTAAACACGGAGACAGAGATGGCAGAACGCGCTCTCTGTTTGTTTTCTTTATTTTAAAAAAGAAAGGTTTGTAACGTTTTGTAGTTATTGTGGGTGTCTTACTCGTAAAACCCAAACTGACGGAGTTGAAGCTCTTTCTGCGGTTATCAGGAATTGTACCGGAATTTTTTTAAGTTTTAGTCATTTTATTACTTCAATTTCAGTTAGTTGCCAACCGTTAATATAGTTAACTAAACCTAAAACCTCTCAAAAACGTTTTGTTACTTAAAATAAAGATTTTTTGATAAAATATTTTAAAACCTTTTGCAGAATTTCTCATTTTCATTTAGTTTAACTTGATTATACTGAAATAACAAACAAAAACTAATGAAAACACAACACAATTAATAACACTGATTGCCAAGGTAACATTATAATTTTGATCTATAAGTTTTGTTTAAGTGTTTATGCAGTGTCAGTTTGATTTGGGATGGTCATTTATTTAAATGGACTGTTTGACGTTTAGCAGGTTCAGCATTAAACAAATCACCTTATCTTTCATTATTATTATACTGTACTGCGTTTGCATACTGTAAGTGTATTTCTCTTTGCATGGTGAGCGTGTGTGTGAGAGAGAGAGAGAGAGAGAGAGAGCGTGCTTAGGTATTAATTTCATATTGATGCATTAGTTGCTGATGTGTGAGTTTTAAGCTGTAATTGATTCGGCCTTTTTAATGTTTGAACTTTTACACCATGTTCATGTCATAAATTTGATAGCTCAATTACCTAATATTGATTTGCAAGCAATAATGTGTGTGTGTGTGTGTGTGTGTGTGTGTGTGTGTAAGGTTTGGTGTTGTGGTGTTTGGTGAAAGGTTTGAGTGTATAAGTGCGTGTTTGAGCCCATGCAGAGGAAATTTTATTGCTCAAATGTTTCGCTTTCATAGCTCAGGTGATGTAATGGAGTTATTAGATATGTTTTAAGTACATTACTGGTCAAAAGTAAAAAAAAATATTCTGCTCATCAAGGCTGCTTTTATTTGGTCAATAAAAAAATTATATTATAATATATTATTAGTTTCAAGGGTCTTTTGTGTGAATATATATTAAAATTTAATTTATTTCTGTCCAGCTTCCTCCCCCGCCATCGGATCCAACTCACCACCAGGTGGTGATCAGTTGACAGCTCCGCCCCTCTCTTCACCCGAGTGTCCAAGACATACGGCCGAAGGTCAGATGAAACGACCACAAAGTTGATCATCGACCTACGGCCTAGGGTGTCCTGATGCCACGTGCACTGGTGGACACCCTTATGCTTAAACATGGTGTTCGTTATGGACAAACTGTAACTAGCACAAAAGTCCAATAACTGAACACCGCTCAGGTTCAGATCAGGGGGGCCGTTCCTCCCAATCACGCCCCTCCAGGTGTCACTGTCGCTGCCCACGTGGGCATTGAAGTCCCCCAGTAGAACGATGGAGTCCCCAGTTGGAGCACTTTCCAGCACCCCTCCCAGAGACACCAAGAAGGCCGGGTACTCAACACTGCCGTTTGGGCCGTAGGCACACACGACAGTGAGAGACCTATCCCCGACCCGTAGGCGCAGGGAAACGACCCTCTCGTTCACCGGGGTAAACTCCAACACATGGCGGCTGAGCTGGGGGGCTATAAGCAAACCCACACCAGCCCGCCGCCTCTCACCATGGGCAACTCCAGAGTGGTGAAGAGTCCATCCTCTATCAAGGAGTGTGGTTCCAGAACCCCAGCCGTGCGTGGAGGTGATCCCGACTATCTCTAGTCGGAACCTCTCAACCTCACGCACAATCTCAGGCTCCTTCCCCGCCAGCGAGGTGACGTTCCACATCCCTAGAGCTAGTTTCCGTGTCCAGGGATCAGGTTGTCGAGGCTTCGAGGCTTCGACTGCCGCCCGATCCTCTAAGCACCGGCCCCTTACGGTCCCTCCTGCAGGTGGTGAGCCCACGGGAAGGCGGCCCCACGTCGCTCCTTCGGGCTGAGCCCGGCCGGACCCCGTGGGGAGAGGCCCGGCCACCAGGCGCTCGCATACGAGCCCCAACCCCGGGCCTAGCTCCAGGGTGGGGCGCCGGCTGCGCCATGCCGAGCGACGTCACGGTCCTTGATTTAGTGTCCATCATAAGG
This sequence comes from Schizopygopsis pylzovi, assembly GCA_027422435.1. Lineage (NCBI taxonomy): Eukaryota > Metazoa > Chordata > Actinopteri > Cypriniformes > Cyprinidae > Schizopygopsis > Schizopygopsis pylzovi. The sequence continues at coordinate 55,058,545 of CM049817.1, read as the reverse complement.
GGTTTTTGAACCGCTCTTAGTCTGACCAGTCGCCTAGGACCTGTTTGCCTTGGGAGACCCTACCAGGGGCACATAGCCCCGGACAACATAGCTCCTAGGGTCATTCGGGTACTCAAACCCCTCCACCACGTAAAGGTGGCAGTTCAAGGAGGGGACAGACTCGGCAGACCCAAGCGTACTGTAAGGGTCTGCTGGGAACGTTTGGCCGAATCCCCTGTCAGAGAGATCTTCAACTCCCACATCCGGCAGAGCTTCGACCAGATCCCGAGGGAGGTTGGAGATATTGAGTCAGAGTTAACGATGTTCTCCACCTCTATTGTCGACGCAGCCTCTCGGAGCTGTGGCCGTAAGGTCTCCGGTGCCTGTTGAGGTGGCAATCCCCGAACCCGGTGGTGGACACCGGAAGTAAGGGATGCCGTCAAGCTGAAGAAGGAGTCCTTTCGGGCCTGGTTGGCTTGTGGAACTCCTGAGGCAGCTGACGGGTACCGGCAGGCTAAGCGGAGTGCTGCCCGGGTGGTTGTGGAGGCAAAAACTCGGGCCTGGGAGGAGTTCGGTGAGGCCATGGAGAAGGACTACCGGCTGGCCTCGAAGAGATTCTGGCAAACCGTCCGGCGCCTCAGGAGGGGGAAGCAGTGCCCCACCAACACTGTTTACAGTGGAGGTGGGCGGCTGTTGACCTCAACTGGGGATGTCGTCGGACGGTGGAAGGAATACTTCGAGGATCTCCTCAATCACGTCACGTCTTCCATTGAGGAAGCAGAGGCTGGGGGCTCGGAGGTGGCCTCGTCCATTACCTGGGCTGAAGTCACCGAGGTAGTCAAGAAACTCGTCGGTGGCAAGGCACCGGGAGTGGATGAGATCCGCCCTGAGTACCTCAAGTCTCTGGATGTTGTGGGGCTGTCTTGGCTGACACGTCTCTGCAGCATCGCGTGGCGGTCGGGGACAGTACCTCTGGGATGGCAGATCGGGGTGGTGGTCCCTCTCTTCAAGAAGGGGGACCGGAGGGTGTCTTCCAACTACAGGGGGATCACAATTCTCAGCCTCCCCGGGAAGGTCTATGCCAGGGTACTGGAAAGGAGAATACGGCCGATAGTAGAACCTCGGATTCAGGAGGAACAGTGTGGTTTTCGTCCCGGCCGTGGAACACTGGACCAGCTCTATACCCTATCTAGGGTGCTGGAGGGTTCATGGGAGTTTTCCCAACCAATCCACATGTGTTTTGTGGATTTGGAGAAGGCATTCGACTGTGTCCCTCGGGGCATCCTGTGGAGGGTACTCCGGGAGTATGGGGTCCGGGGTCCTTTGCTAAGGGCTGTCCGGTCCCTGTACGACAGGAACAGAAGCTTGGTTCGCATTGCCGGCAGTAAGCCAGACTTGTTCCCGGTGCATGTGGGACTCCGCCGGTTCTGTTCATAATTTTTATGGACAGAATTTCTAGGCACAGCCAGGGGCCGGAGGGTGTTGGGTTTGGGGACCACGCGATTTCGTCTCTGCTTTTTGCGGATGATGTTGTCGTGTTGGCCACCTCAGACCAGGACCTTCAGCATGCACTGGGACGGTTTACAGTGTGAAGCGGTTGGGATGAGAATCAGCGCCTCCAAATCCGAGGCCATGGTCCTCAGTCGGAAAAGGGTGGCTTGTCCACTACAGGTTGGTGGAGTGTTGCTACCTCAAGTGGAGGAGTTCAAGTATCTGGGGGTCTTGTTCACGAGTGAGGGAAGGATGGAACGGGAGATTGACAGATGGATAGGTGCAGCTTCTGCAGTAATGCGGTCGATGTACCGGTCTGTCGTGGTGAAGAAAGAGCTGAGCCGCAAGGCGAAGCTCTCGATTTACCGGTCAATCTATGTTCCTACTCTCACCTATGGTCATGAGCTTTGGGTCATGACCGAAAGGACAAGATACCGGATACAGGCGGCCGAAATGAGCTTTCTCCGTAGGGTGGCTGGGCTCTCCATTAGAGATAGGTTGAGAAGCTCAGTCACTCGGGAGGAGCTCAGAGTAGAGCCGCTGCTCCTCCACATCGAGAGGGGTCAGCTGAGGTGGCTCGGGCATCTGTTCCGGATGTCTCCTGGACGCCTTCCCGGGAAGGTGTTCCGGGCGCGTCCCACCGGGAGGAGGCCCCGGGGAAGACCTAGGACACGCTGGAGAGACTATGTCTCCCGGCTGGCCTGGGAACGCCTCGGTGTCCCCCCGGAAGAGCTGGAGGAAATGTCTAGGGAGAGGGAAGTCTGGGCATCTCTGCTTAGACTGCTGCCCCCGCGACCCGGCCCGGATAAGCGGAAGAAGATGGATGGATGGATGGATGGATGGAATTATTTCTGTGATCGAAGCTGAATTTTCAGCATCATTACTCCAGTTTTCAGTGTTACATGATCTTTCCGAAATCCTTCTAAAATGATTTCTGATTATTATCAATGTTGAAAACTGTTGTGCTGCCCAATATTTTTGAGAAAACAATTCAAAGGTTTTGGGTTAGTAGAAATAAATTAATCATTTTATTCAGCAAGGATGCAGTAAATATTCTACTTTGCATCACAGGAATAAATCACATTAAAAAAATATATTCACATAGAAAACAGTTTTTTTTAAATTGTAATAATATTTCACAATTTTTACTGTGTTTTTAATCAAATAAATGCAGCGTTGGTGAGCAGAACAGACTTCTTTCAAAAACACTAAAGACAAATCTTCATTATTCCACTCTTTTGACTGATAGTGTATCAATATTTGAGTAAAAACAGACATATTTGAGTCAATAGTTGTCATGCATTAACAGTATAGAGCTATACATTGAATATAAAGCAGCTCAGATCATTTGATGTTCATATTAAGATCTCTGACTTTTGTTGGCTATCTTTCTATTCTGGTAATTCTGAATCCATGAGATTACGGAGGTGTGTTTGTGTGTTTCAGACATTCAGTGTCATGACTGGGGTGTGTGGAGCAAGGGTTCGGTGCGGGTGTATGACGGGGAGGTGGCGTATCTCTACTGTCCGCTCTTCTCGTATCCCACGCTCTACAGCTACAGTCAGACTCAGAACAGCAGTCTGTCTCTGCTGTGGTACCGACACACACACACACACGAGCTGGAGCAGCCCATCAACCTCAAACTACACACACTGCACAAAGACCGCGAGTACCTGTGGATACAGCCGGCCTCGGCGCAGGACGCCGGACTCTACATCTGCATGCTCCGGTAAACACTCACGCTGTACATACGACACATGTGAGCAGCTGCTGGCTTGTCTGAATGGGTAAAATACTGGATTAGTCTGATTTAGGGTGAACACAAATACTGTACGTCACATTAGGAAAGTACAATGGGTTCGTGAATGCTGTTTCATGTTGATAACTAATTCATGCAACCTATAATATATTCATAAAATCAGTTTTCAGGGGCATTTTGTACTTCAAAAGCAGGTGTAATATATGTGACTTGTTTATCATATCACAATTCAAATCCCATATATTACAAAATTTGAAATTATATAAAAAATGTGATTGTTACATGTATGTATATTTAATATAAAATAATATTATATAAATGCGTAACCAAATCATGCAGGCTATTTCATCATGTTAGGTTAAGAAAGAAAGAATATAAAACTAATATAAATATGCATATACATAAATATGTAACCAAATCATGCATGTAATGATATAGTATGATGTAGTAATATAATATAATATTAAATGAAAAATGTATGAAAACATGCAACCAGATAATGCAGGTAATTTTAATATGCTGTGGTAATAATATAATATACCATAACACAACACAATTAATATAGGGCAAATAAATGTGGATGTAAATAGAAACCTGTAAAATAGAAATCATGTAAGTAATTCCATCATGTTAGGAATAGGTTAGGATATAAATAAATTAAACATTTTTTTAAATTAAATAAAAACATTTAAAATATTATTTGGATGTTAGTATTTAACCAAATCATGCAAGTAATTCCATCATTAGATTTAGGTTAGATATAAATATATCTATTCGAATCTAATGTAATAATTTATATAAATATAAATACATTTTATTTGGATCTAAATAAAAATGTGTAACCAAATCATTCAGGTTATTTCATCATATAATATATAATGCTGATTATTTGCTCATGCCAGGGTTAGGTTAGTATTTAAATATATATTATATAGCTCTAAATATAAGCATGTTTCCAATCGTGCAGGGTATTTGATCATGTTTTGTGTGTGTCAGCAACATCTCGTCGTGTGTGAAGATCGGCGTGGAGCTGAAGGTCGTTCAGAAGGACGGAGAGTGTGACCGGAGAGCTCAACCTCATCTGAACCTGACTATACCGTTACAGAGCGAGCGAACCCTGACCTGTCCAGACCTGAACACACTCACGCTGCCCAACAGCACACACTCCGTCAGCTGGTACTACGTGTCTGTGAGTCTGTGTGAATAAACATCTGAGACTATCACAACTAAATACTGAAAACTCATCCAACCGTTAGGAAGCAAATGCATTTCTTAATCTCAAGAGTCGCACAGCTAATGGACTGAGAAGACGTGAAACTATCAGCATCATTCAGTTTAAAGGTTTTACGTGAGCAAAACTATAAAAATGCAAATCAGCATGAGCAATTTGTCTGTTTAAAGAGTCGTGGCAATGCAAGGAACGACGTGAACAAAGATGTATTATCTATATGCTAATGTACTTAAATACTAACACGTTTAAAATGCACAAATGAACCACTGCTAATGGAATTACTGACATCATTTGGACGGCCATATATGGCAACTCTAGTAAAATAAGTCCCGCCTTCCAAATAAAAGAGCCAATCATCAATCTGCAAACTCACTATCTGGCATTAACGTGAAAACTCAGTCTTTATACATCACGCGCATTGGCTGATTTTTACGTTATTTTAGGGTAAGAAACATGTCAGATTTAGTGCTGTTTTGCAATATTTTGAGTTGTTTTTTGAGATTTTAGTATTTAATTAGTACTGAAAAATAGCTGAGTTTGTTCCCAACATGTCTTTGAATAAACTAACTTTTTTCCTTTCTAAGAAAATGGATCAATAATGTGGCAGATGTCATGTTTTCAAGGCCGTATAGACTTTGATGTCCAATCAATTGCTCTGTAAAATAAGAACGTCGCCTTCCAAGTAGCGAATTCAAAGCTGTTTCGTAAACTAGAAGTTAGAAGCTATTTAAAATATTGCAACAACTTCCTCTCGCAACAGGAAATGCATCAGCAGAGGAAAGAAAATATCTAGGACACCTGCAGAGTACAAGGCTTGGTCTTTAGAGCAAAAAGAGTAGCTTACTAGTTCCACAAGTTTTCATGAGCACTTGTGTGAATGAGATCATTCACCTGGAAAATGCAGCAAATAAAAGCAGCACTGCAGACTTGTGCATTCAGCTTCAAATACATTGTGCCCTGGTCAGACTAGAAATCTTGATAAAGGCTTTTAACATATTAACACACAGAAAGCTTTAGTGGGAACAATTTGGACATGCGTTTAATGCATTTTCTGTGGCAATAAAGACGTTAACACAGTAGAAAGTGTATGAGCTTGTGTGAATAATAATTATTGGCACATTAAAGCAACTGCGCTTAATCAGAATTCAAATACATGTGGTCAACTATATATTGATAGAATCTTTGTGTGTAAAAGTGTTTATAATGCGTTGGTTATGTGATAATAAGTTATAACAACTGATAGCGATTGTTGTGTGTGACATGTGCTTTATGAAGAAGTTTCCAGAATTTCTGTGTATATTTATATATATACTGTGTGTGTGTGTGTGTGTGTGTGTGTGTGAGTGTTTATATGTATGCATGTGTGTTGTGTGTGTGTTTTATGATGCGTGTGTGTGTGTGTGTGTGTGTGTGTGTGTGTGTGTGTGTGTTGTGTGTATGTGTGTGTGTGTGTGTGTGTGGTGTTTATATGTATGATGTGTGTGTGTGTGTGTGTGTGTGTGTATGTGTGGTGTGTTTTGTGTTGTGTGTGTGTGTGTTTATATGCATGCATGTGTGTGTGTGTGTGTGTGTGTTATGTATGCGTGTGTGTGTTTATATGTATGTGTTGTGTGTGTGTGTGTGTGTGTGTAGTGTATGTGTGTGTGTGTGTGTGTGTGTGTGTTTATATGTATGCATGAGTGTGTGTGTGTGTGTGGTGTGTGTGTGTGTGTGTGTGTATATTTGTGTGTGTGTGTGTGTTTATATGTATGCGTGTGTGTGTGTGTGTGTGTTATATGTTTATATGTGTGTGTGTGTGTGTGTGTGTTTATATGTTTGTATGCATGTATGTGTGTGTGTTTATATGTATGTATGCATGTATGTGTGTGTGTGTGTTTATATGTATGTATTGTTTAGTTTTTTTAAATGTCTATTTAATTTAAATTATTTATTTTTTTATAATTTTAGTACTTAATTAGAAATGTTGCCTTTATAGCTGAAAAAAGCTATTTTTTAATATGTTAACTTAAATGTTTTTGTTTTTATTTTAGTTAACGATAGCATTGCTGTCAGTCAAACCCGTTTGAGTTAAAATATTTACTTGAAGTCCCCCTAGGATTATTAATTTAATATTTCGATGGTTTCAGATGTTTGTTAATCGTCACATTACATTCAAGTAAACAAATCAAGTAATTTTAATTCCACAATTATATAGAAATGATATATTTCTTCCTTTAAGTAGGTGTTTTATTTTGATAATTATATTAAATGTGCATTTTTATGGTGTATTTTTTAGGTTTTTATTATTTTAGTAGCTGTTAGAAGGAATTGCATATCATTCAGCGTAACTGTAGTTAATTAAAACTAAAAGATAAAAACACTAAAAAGATTAAGTACTTGAAATTAAATAGAAAACAAATTTGAAAAGTTAATTTCAGCTAGTTGCCAAGGCAATATTTGTTATTTAGTTTAAGTACTAAAATAAACACAACTGAAATAAAAACTAAATAGACAAATAAAATAAATGAGGACTAAAACTAAAAAAACTAAATCAAAATGAAAACAGAAAACGCAGAAAAACAATAAAAGCCATAATGTTTAAGCCTGACATCATCTCCCTTCTAGAGAGTGTGACGTGAATCCAGATCAGTGTAGGTCAAACATGCAGGTTCATGTCTGTTTGTCTGTAGTTGTGCAAGCTTGGTTGGGTTCGAGGAGACCGAGATCTGAGAGGAGATGATCTGGTGATCTACAGGATGTTTGAGTCGTACACCGGCCTCTACGCATGTGTGGTTTCATATCAGATGAACGGACGCACGCTCCAGTTCACACGCTACATTAACGTCAGTACTGTTGGTATGTTTTTCTCGTCTCCTCGTCTCTTTCCTGTGGAAGCCATGGAATCAAAACCTAAAAAAGCTAATTGCAACTGTTTGTCTCACAAATCAGACTTTATTCTCAGAGGTTTAGATCTCGTGATTCTGAATTTTTTCTTGCAATTCTGAATTCATGTCTCGCATTTCTGTATTCATATCTTGCAATCCTGAGTTTATATCTCACAATTCTGAATTTATATCTCATAATTCTGAGCTTATCTCGCAATCCTGAGTTTCTCATGATTCTGAATTCATATCTCACAATCCTGAGTTTGTCATGATTCTGAATTCATATCTCGCAATTCTGAGTTTCTCACAATTCTGAGTTTATATCTCACAATTCTGAGATTTATATCTCAAAATTCTGAGTTTATCTCGCAATCCTGAGTTTCTCATGATTCTGAATTCATATCTCGTCATGATTCTGAATTCATATCTCGCAATCCTGAGTTTCTCATGATTCTGAATTCATATCTCGCAATTCTGAGTTTCTCACAATTCTGAGTTTCTCACAATTCTGAGTTTCTCACAATTCTGAGTTTCTCTCAATTCGGAGTTTCTCTCAATTCGGAGTTTCTCTCAATTCGGAGTTTCTCTCAATTCGGAGTTTCTCTCAATTCGGAGTTTCTCTCAATTCGGAGTTTCTCTCAATTCTGAATTCATATCTCTCAATTCTGAGTTTATATCTCACAATTCTGAGTTTATATCTCGCAATCCTGAGTTTCTCATGATTCTGAGTTCATATCTCACAATTCTGAATTCATATCTCGCAATCCTGAGTTTCTCATGATTCTGAGTTCATATCTCACAATTCTGAATTCATATCTCGCAATCCTGAGTTTCTCACGATTCTGAGTTCATATCTCACAATTCTGAATTCATATCTCGCAATCCTGAGTTTCTCATGATTCTGAGTTCGTATCTCACAATTCTGAATTCATATCTCGCAATCCTGAGTTTCTCACAATCTGATTCATGATCTCACAATCTGAGTATTCTCACAATTCTGAATTCATATCTCGCAATCCTGAGTTTCTCACAATTCTGAATTCATATCTCACAATCCTGAAGTTCATATCTCACAATCCTGATTCATAT
>CM049817.1:55027632-55045132 GCA_027422435.1 Schizopygopsis pylzovi | reverse complement strand
TCATCACATACACTACTTACACACTCACACAACACACACACACTACTCTTATTCACTCTCACTCATTCACTCACTTACACACACACACACTACACACATTACATCACACACACTACACACACTCACACTTCACACTTAATCACACATCTCACTCACACTTCACTCACACTCTCATCACACACACACACACACACACACACACACACACACTACACCACTCACACTCTCACTCACTCACTCACTACACACACACACACACACACACACACACACACTCCACTCTCACTCACTCACTCACTCACACACACACACACACACACACACACACACTCACTCACTCACACTCACACTCACACTCACACACACTCACACACACTCACTCACTCACACACACTCACTCACTCCACACACACTCCACACACACACTCACACACCACTCACACTCTCACACTCACTCACTCACACTCACACTCCACACACACACACCACACACACACACTCACACTCACTCACTCTCACTCACTCACTCACTCACACACACACACACACACACTCTCACTCTCACTCTACACTCTCACTCACTCACTCACTCACTCACACACACACACACACACACATCTCACTCACACTCACACTCACACTCACACTCACACACACTCACACTCACACTCTCACTCCACTCACTCACTCACTCACTCACACACACACACTCACTCACACTCACACTCACACTCACACACACTCACACTCACACTCTCACTCACACTCACACTCACTCACTCACTCACTCACACACTCACACTCACTCACACACTCTCACTCACTCACACACACTCTCTCTCCACACACACACACACACACACACACACACACACAACCAGTCAAAGGTTTTTCTGAACAGTATGATTTTTAATGGTTATTAACGAAGTCTCTTGTGCTCACCAAGCCTGCATTTATTTGATCCAAAATACAGCAAAAGCAGTAACATTTAGAATTTTTGATTATTTTTTAAAATATCTGTTTTCTATGTCAATATCTGTTAAATTTGTATTTATTTCTGTGATGCCCAGCTGTATTTTCAGCATCATTATTCCAGTCTTCAGTGTCACATGATCTCCAGAAATCATTATAATATACTGATTAAGAAACATTTCTGATTATTATAAATTTTTCAAAACAGCTGAGTAGAATATTTTCAGGTTTCTTTGATGAATAGAAAGTTCAGAAGAACAGCATTTATCTGAAATATATGTTTTTGTAACATTAACATTATAATTTAAAGCATCCTTGCTGAAGTATACATTTCTATAACCCCCCCCCTCCCCCCCCCCCAACTTTTTTCAACTTTTTTATGGTTTAAGTTAACTATCACGCTCTGATTGCAAATACAATGCATAGTATTGCATTTATATTAAATATATTATTGCCATAAATGTAATATAGTAAAATACTCGTGTTAGTAGTTTATAGTGCTTCTACAGGAATAATAGCATGTCAGCTATTAGTATGTGTAAGCTTTAGCTCCGTAGCTCTAGCAGCAGTATCACAGATCAGACTGAAGTTTGTGTTTGTGTCTGCAGATGATAAGCAGTATGACGTGTACATCTCATACGCTCGCAACAGTGAGGAGGAGGAGTTCGTTCTGTCCACGCTGCGTCGAGTCCTGGAGACGGAGTTCGGTTACTCGGTCTGCATCTTCGACCGGGACAGTCTTCCTGGAGGAAGTGAGTACTGTACAGCGCTCCGTCTCTGCATGTGCAGAGTTTAACATGCATTCACATGCACACAATCACCCACTGTTTGTGGACCGATGTTTACATGCATTCACATGCACACAATCACCCACTGTTTGTGGACCGATGTTAACATGCATTCACATGCACACAATCACCCACTGTTTGTGGACCGATGTTTACATGCATTCACATGCACACAATCACCCACTGTTTGTGGACCGATGTTAACATGCATTCACATGCACACAATCACCACTGTTTGTGGACCGATGTTAACATGCATTCACATGCACACAATCACCACTGTTTGTGGACCGATGTTAACATGCATTCACATGCACACAATCACCACTGTTTGTGGACCGATGTTTACATGCACTCACATGCACACAATCACCACTGTTTGTGGACCGATGTTAACATGCACTCACATGCACACAATCACCCACTGTTTGTGGACCGATGTTTACATGCATTCACATGCACACAATCACCACTGTTTGTGGACCGATGTTTACATGCATTCACATGCACACAATCACCACTGTTTGTGGACCGATGTTTACATGCATTCACATGCACACAATCACCCACTGTTTGTGGACCGATGTTTACATGCATTCACATGCACACAATCACCACTGTTTGTGGACCGATGTTAACATGCATTCACATGCACACAATCACCACTGTTTGTGGACCGATGTTTACATGCATTCACATGCACACAATCACCCACTGTTTGTGGACCGATGTTAACATGCATTCACATGCACACAATCACCACTGTTTGTGGACCGATGTTTACATGCATTCACATGCACACAATCACCCACTGTTTGTGGACCGATGTTAACATGCATTCACATGCACACAATCACCCACTGTTTGTGGACCGATGTTAACATGCATTCACATGCACACAATCACCACTGTTTGTGGACCGATGTTTACATGCATTCACATGCACACAATCACCCACTGTTTGTGGACCGATGTTTACATGCATTCACATGCACACAATCACCACTGTTTGTGGACCGATGTTTACATGCATTCACATGCACACAATCACCACTGTTTGTGGACCGATGTTTACATGCATTCACATGCACACAATCACCACTGTTTGTGGACCGATGTTTACATGCATTCACATGCACACAATCACCACTGTTTGTGGACCGATGTTTACATGCATTCACATGCACACAATCACCACTGTTTGTGGACCGATGTTAACATGCATTCACATGCACACAATCACCACTGTTTGTGGACCGATGTTAACATGCATTCACATGCACACAATCACCACTGTTTGTGGACCGATGTTTACATGCATTCACATGCACACAATCACCCACTGTTTGTGGACCGATGTTTACATGCATTCACATGCACACAATCACCCACTGTTTGTGGACCGATGTTTACATGCATTCACATGCACACAATCACCACTGTTTGTGGACCGATGTTAACATGCATTCACATGCACACAATCACCACTGTTTGTGGACCGATGTTTACAGATATTCTGCCAAAATGAACGCTTGAAGATTCATTTGAACTTTTGAAATAGAAGGATTTCCTAGTAGTATAACTAAAAGCGTAAAATACAATTATTAAGCAACATCAGTGAATCATGAAAATCCAAATGTGATGTTAAATTATGGAAATATTAAAAGTTTGGGAATTCCTGCTCTACACGAGTACGTGATTATAGACAAATTTGCAGTTCATGGTTAAACACAAGTACATTATAACTAAAACCATTAAACGGAAAATATTATTTTTTTTATTTTTATTTAAACAATGCTGAAATACAACAAAATACAAATATTAAATGCACAACAAACTAAGTGGAAATTAGAAATAAAACTAAAATAAAAATGTATTTACCTTAAATAGTAATATATATATATATATAAAAAAACTAATGCTGTCAAACGATTAATCACGATTAATCGCATTCAAAATAAGTTTTTGTTTACATATTTGTGTGTGCTGTGTATATTTATTATGTATATATAAACACACACACACACTTGCATGTATATATTTAAGAAAAATGTTGTATTTGTCTATTAAATGTTTATATATTTAAATATATACATGTAAATATTTTCTAAATATATACTGTGTGTATATTTATATATACATAATAAATATACACCGTGCACACACACACACACACACACACACACACACACACACATATGTAAACAAAAACGTATTTTGAATGCGATTAATTGTGATTAATCGTTTGACAGCACTAATGAAAACTAAAACTTAAATCAAAATAAATGAAACCTAAATGGTCGTATTTAAATAAAAAGACAATGAAATAAAAAACACAATTTAACTAAAACTAAATGTAAACAGACAAAAAATAACAAAAGCACAAAGTGAAATAAAAAATCAAATGTAATATTAAAAACAACAAATGTATTAAATACAAATGACAACAGCGCTTAACAAAATGACAAAATAAACTACAATTTAAACCTAAAAATATAAAAGTAAAAGGTAATTCTAAATATTACTGAACTATAATTTTATTTAAATGATTCTAAAATAACAAGTTAGCATGAAGTGTTGATCAGATACTGTCATGCAGAACAAGTTGTAAGTTGGTGTGTGTGTGCTGTGTGTGGTGTGTGTGTGTGGTGTGTGTGTGCTGTGTGGTGTGTGTGTGTGTGTGTGTGTGTGTGCTTGTGTGGGTGTGTGTGTGTGGTGGTGTGTCTTGTGTGGTGTGTGTGTGTGTGTGTGTGTGTGTGTGTGCTTGTGTGTGCGTGTGTGCTTGTGTGGCGTGTGTGTGTGCTTGTGTGTGTGTGTGTGTGTGTGTTGTGTGGTGTGTGTGTGTGTGTGTGTGTGTGCTTGTGTGGTGTGTGTGTGTGTGTGTGTGTGCTTGTGTGGTGTGTGTTGTGTGTGTGTGTGTGTGTGTGTGTGCTTGTGTGTGTGTGCTGTGTGCTTGTGTGGTGTGTGTGCTGTGTGTGTGCGTGTGTGTGGTGTGTGCTTGTGTGGTGTGTGTGCTTGGTGGTGTGTGTGTGTGTGTGTGTGCTTGTGTGGTGTGTGTGTGCTTGTGTGGTGTGTGTGTGCTTGTGTGGTGTGTGTGTGTGTGCTTGTGTGTGTGCTTGTGTGGTGTGTGTGCTTGTGTGGTGTGTGTGTGTTGTGTGGCTGTGTGTGTGCTGTGTGTGTGTGTGTGTGTGTGTGTGTTGTGTGGTGTGTGGTGTGTGCTTTGTGGTGTGTGTGCTTGTGGTGTGTGTTGTGTGTGCTTTTGTGGCGTGTGTGTGCTTGTGGTGTGTGTGCTTGTGTGTGGTGTGTGTGTGTGTGTATTAACGTGTATCTGTGTGTAGCTATAACAGACGATACGCTGAGGTTTGTGGGTCAGAGCCGCAGGCTGGTGGTGGTTGTGAGTCCGTGCAGCTCTGTTCGCGGGACACAGGCTCTGCTCGAGCTGCAGGCCGGACTGACCAACATGCTGCACGGCGGCAGCCTCCGGGTGGTTCTGATCCAGTTCAAACCGGTCCAGAGGAAGAGCTGGGTCAAAGAGCTGCGCCAGGCCCGGCTGGCACTGACGCTCATACGCTGGAAGGGCGAGAAATCGGCCCCTCTGTCCTCACGCTTCTGGAAACAGCTGCAGCTCGAGCTGCCCATGAGGAGGAACACACAACACGCGCAGCTGCCGGATATCACACAACACACACCCAACACACACACACAAAACACACGTCAGGCGGAAGAGAAACTCATCGATCCTTATTCTACGAGTGCCTTATAGACAACACCAGCATACGTGCCCTCGCTCGCTTTATTTCTATAGCAAATCATTTCAAAGCAGCTTTACAGAGAAAAAGAAATAGATGTCATATAGGATTTTCAGTGTAGATTATGTATTACATTTGTACTATAATGGTATTTAGTCATATTTAATATTTTTAGTTTCCATTTTAGTGTTTAGTTTTGGTTGTTTTGTGTTTTTCCTATATATATTAAGTAATGAAAATGACAAAACTTAATGAGAGAGAGAGAGAGATTGTATTTGACCTATATATTATATATATATATATATATATATAATATAAAATATATATATTTTTTTCAATTGTAGTATTTTCGTTTATTGTATTTCCGTTAGCTGCCGAGGCAACGGATCTCATTTCCGTTTAAGTTACTTATGTTATTAAGCTTTCACTAGGGACTGCCGGTGTTAATTTAATATATTTAAGCTATTGTAGTATGTTTTCATGTAATATTTACATTTTAAATTTTTCAACTTTTAGTTAAAAAAAAATATGATTTTGAACCGTTCAGTTAAGAGTAACAAAACCAAGCCAAACTAAAATATTCACTTGAAGTCCCTCTGAGATTTTAGGTTAATATTTCAATAATTAATCATCATATTGTATTTTCTCAGATGTCCGTTAATGATCACATAACATGTATTTTTATTGTTTTTCTTAACCCTGAAGAATCTACCCTGCATGACACCCTGTTCTAGTGGGTTTGGACTGTAGTGCACATATCTAGTATCTGACACCTGAAATAGTGAACTATAGCAGCACACTTGCTCTCTCCATAGACTTAGATTAGAACGTGCTTGTCTGATGAAGGCTCAGATCAGATCAGTGTGTTACTGAGCATCAGCCACAAGAGAACTGACTCCTGCTGCAATCAATGCTGGTCATGTTTATAATGTTTCTTTCATGCTGCACACTTCCAGCTGTTTTCATTCACTTGCATTGTATTCTCATGCATCACTGTGTTCATCTTATATGACCATGTCATGTCCAGTATGTTCTATGATCACATTGTTTGATAAATAAAAGTGTATTTTTGCATTTACATCCGTTTCATTGGTTCATTTCATTACTCATGTCCAGATGATTTCACACTGAATCTGATCATGACGTCCATGTTCATTATTCACACTCATGATCGTGGGTGATGAAGTGTTTGCATAAGTGTTTCCCTTCAGTGGTCAGTGAACGGAGGAAGTGAGAAACACTCAACCAATCACATGCTGGTCTGAATCTGGTTTTGAGTGTTTCTCAATCTCTCCGGAGGAGCCAGATCAGATCCGTTCTGATTCTCTGGAAAGAAACGTCTAAATACAGTGAAACCGTGAACGCACATGTTTCCAGCTGCTTTAGTTTTGGCAGTAATTTTCACATTGGCAATTCAGAAAGTCTAAAACGCATTCATATATGTACCACAATGCTGCTTGCCATTACTTTAACCTAAAAATCCTCACCCTCATGCTACCTAAAATGAGTTTGTTTCTTCATCAGGGTTGTAGAAATGTGTCTCTGCATCAGTGTCTCAGCAATGGATGCTCTGCAGTGAATGGGTGCCGTCAGAATGAGAGTCTGATAAAAACATCACAATAATCCACACCACTCCAGTCCATCAGTTAACAAGATGTAGATGAGTTTGTTTCTTCATCAGATTTGTATAAATGTGTTTCTGCATCAGTGTCTCAGCAATGGATGCTCTGCAGTGAATGGGTGCCGTCAGAATGAGAGTCTGATAAAAACATCACAATAATCCACACCACTCCAGTCCATCAGTTAACAAGATGTAGATGAGTTTGTTTCTTCATCAGGTTTGTAGAAATGTGTCTCTGCATCAGTGTCTCAGCAATGGATGCTCTGCAGTGAATGGGTGCCGTCAGAATGAGAGTGATAAAAACATCACGAGAAGACAAAAGTCCATAATAACGCTTCCTCCAGTGAAGATCTGCTCTGATCAAGCACCGTTTACAAGCCAAAACAGCTCTAAACTAATATGTGGCTGGATTTTGATGTGAGAGAAAACAAGAAATTGTCTTTTTCACTGGAGGAAGTGTTATTATTATGGATTATGGACTCGTATTACATGAAAGCTATGGTTTGAAGTTAAAAACGTCCTAATGCTGGATTTGTTTCAGTTTGTGTCTTCTCCGGATGTTAACTGATGGACTGGAGTGCTGTGGATTATTGTGATGTTGACTGAATGGTTAATATCTCAAATATGTATATGTGGCAAAGCTGAAAAACATTGTGTTCAGGCAATGATCAACCCAAAACAAAGGACTCAGATTAGAAGAGCTCTTACAGTGAGATTATACTTCACCTACTGTGTATGTTTGCAAAGTGTGCTTAATTAACACATGCGTGTATGATATAGGGATGGGCATTTTAAGCAAATGTAATATTCGATAATCGCTGGGTATTATTCGATTACTATTCGAAAATCGCACCCCTCCCGCGCATGCACCCGCCCACCCACGCGCACACGCGCGCACACACACAGAGAGAGGGGGAGAGAGATCATCCAGGCTTTCAATCTGTATGATAACAAACTGTTTAGTTAATTAGAGAATAGTCTATCTTAACCCAAGAAAATTAATGGTTGTAAAGTATGATTGCTGAAACAGATTAATATAACATAACCGAATGACGGCATTTATTAACAGAACAGTCCGTCGATTATCAACTGCTCATAAGGCTAGGACATTTCTATTTTAAAAATGAACATGAACATTCATATTATTAAAAAGAAAATCTTAAATCTGATTAATGCATCAATGAATATTAGGCGTAAAACTTATTGCGCGCTAAACAGAATATCATTCTTAAAACATATTACGCGCTAAATCATATTGTGAACCGCCTGAATGACGGCACTTATTATGGGAACATTAATTTTAACGTCTGTCTTCATAACAATAACCTATTTCATAGATACAAATATATTAAATGAACATGTTCACATGCTCGGGAAGAAGACGGGAGTGCAATCTGTTCACAATTAGTTCGGTGAACTTTGAATTGAAACAAGGGAAGGAATATAGATCAGAATATATTCTCAGAATTCCCCGCCTGAGTCTGAGCCCTCTCTCTCTCTCTCTCTCTCTCTCTCTCTCTCTCGCTGAGCCATTTAAATAGTTCAGTTTTGTTTTTTAATAGCAAATTGGTCATTATTGTGTTTCCTTTCTTTATTAATTTAATTTAGAAATATGATTGGAACATCTAATTTTTGTTAAATTCAAGTTTGAGTTTTTTTTAAATACCAAGCGGCCAGCGCAAGTTTGATCAGTTTATCTTTCTCAAATAAATAACTAAATAAATAACGTCATAATATTTTAAGAATAAAGTCAAAATTACGGTCATAAAATCATGTTACATTGCCTGAAGTTAAAGTTAAAATTACACCTGTATACTCTGCCAAAAAATAATAATAATAAGTGTGGCATCCAACCTGTAATTCTTCACATTTAACACGAAAAACAACACAAATATTTTGCATATAAATATAATATATCAACCAGTGGAATATTATTATTTCAGCAAAAAAAAACAATCATTTGAATGCAGGGAGCTCGTCACGGCTTCATTAATGGGAAACAGCACGTGAAGGCGGCAGAGACGAACTCTCGTGCATCGTTTTGTTAACTTTGGTTTATTATTTTGAGTTGTTTGGGTCGCTGTAGCAAACGGCCCTCTCACAATATATTGTTTAACAGGTCTATTGTTCACGCAATCAGCCTGCACGTATCAGAAGTTCTGTTCTCCGGCGTGGTTAGCGCTCACACATAGTGTGTGTGTGTGTGTGTATGTATGTGTGCCGCGCCCGAGTGCCGACAGTGCAGTTCGCGCAGGTACTGAAAGGAGTTGTCTTTCGCGCCCAAATGCTTTTTAATCGCTTACATTTTTAAACAAACAAGGCTTAAAAACGCATGCAAATGATACAATTTCGTGACCACCTGCAGTGGCCCGATCTGGTAAGTGACAAATCCGAGCGTTCACGCCATCGGACAGTCTTTATTGTCAAGCCCTGGTATACCTTTAGAAAATAATCGCACAACCTAATCGATATTCTATAATTAAATAGAATATTCGAATATTCGAAAATCGTGACCCATCCCTAGTATGATAGCGCTCAAACGATTGGGGTTGGTAAGATTGTTTATGTTTTTGAAAGAAGTCTCTTCTGCTCACCAAAGCTGCATTCAGTAGCTGTTGTCTGTTGTGACATATTTTAACATTCCTGTGATGCAAATCTGAGTTTTCAGCATCATAACTCCAGTCTTCAGTGTCACATGATCTTCAGAAATCATTCTAATATGAGAAACATTTCTGATTATTATCAATGTTGAAAACAGTTGTGCTGCACAATATTTTTGTGGAAACCTTAATGAATTTTATTTTTCAGGATTCACAGAAAGTTCAAAACAACATAATTTATTTGAAATAGAAAATTCTTTGTAACTTTATAAGTCTTTACTGTCACTTTGAACGCATCCGTGCTGAACGGAAGTGTTAAGAGGCGCATGCGCGACGCAGGTGTAACCAGCACCTGTTGTGTGTTTCTCTCAGATCTGATGGAGTCGGTTCTCAGGTGTATGCAGGCGTGTCGGCGGCTGGTGGTGGTGTTGAGCTCGGATTGTTTGTGTGAGAAGAGCATCAGTCTGCTGGAGTGTCGTCTGTGTTTGTACCTTCATCACGCGTCGCGTGTTCCCGTTATCACCGTGAGACGACGCGCGTATAGCGCCTCCTGCGGCGACATCGCGCAGCTGCGCAACAACTCCACCTCCATCCGCTGGCGCGACGCGCGCTCGGAGCGAACCAACTCGCGCTTCTGGAAGCTTCTGCGGCTCGCGCTGCCTCTGCGACCGCTCGCGCTCGGGAAAAGACTCATCGATAGCACTTCCTCCCATTCGGACCTGGCGTCTGTGGCGACGCGTTACACGCATGCGCAGACCGTCTCGCTCAGTCGGCGTAGCAAAGAGGGGCGGGGCGGAGTGAGATACCTGGGCGTACGCGGCAGAAGTGGGCGGGGCTGCGATCAAAAGGGGCGGGATTGCGCAATCTGTGTGAGTTTTCAGGAAAGTCATCAAATTTGGGGCGGAGTTATCGCTACTCAGTGGAACACACACCTGCATCAGCCGGTAGCCAATGGGACGATACCTCACGCCACACACAACTCCAACACCGAACCTGGAAATGACCCCGGCAATGACCTCTGCCCTTGTGAACCAATCAACAACAACCAGACAAATGAACTACAAACCACACACTGTTGACACACACACACTGCTGGACAACACACCAGTGAATATTATGAACGAAATGTGTATATCACAATAACTTTCAGGTATTATGTAAATACTGACCATGAATTCAATAAACTGAATTAAATCATGCTGACCTTTGACCTGAGACTAATGAGATTTATTTTCACTGGCATGCTGCACACGGCACAGTACAGTATATACTGTATACTGCATGCTTTTTAAAAATAGTATGCAATGCAGTCTGCAACTAATGTTTCAAACAGTTGTGTGCTGCATTGCATTCATGCATTGAGCTCTGGTTGTCTATATTGCACTTACTATATTTCTGCAAACATTTTGCATACAAACTGTATACTACTCTATGTATACTATCAAAAATGGATGATATGCTGTTCTTAACACAAACATGCCAAATGCTTCAGTTCATTTATATCTAATGAATTAGAATAATTATCTAGGCTTAGAATAAAGTTTTAAGACATAAGACATGGCAAATAAAAAACGCAAAATCAAAATAAAGTCCCCATTATTTGTGTTCAGCCTCCTCGTGTGAAGACCCTACGAGTGTACAGACCGATGACTTTTTCCTGCACGACTTTAACCGAGTAACCGGCAACACACTTAAGTATCATTTCTATCTTCCCTCACACACTCTCCTTTGCTATCCTCTATCATGTGTTTCCAAACCATTCCGGTTGTCTCTCGACCACGCTCTAACATCACACACAGACGGCAACGTAATCCTGCTAACCTGCGCCCCATCTCTACATCTTCTACTACACCTCTTTGGAATGACCCCCCCCCCCATCCAGAATGCTGTATCCCTGTCAATCTTCAAAACACTTGAATCTCATCTCTTCGGTCATCACTTCTCCTCTTTCCTTATCCTCTTCCGGTCTAGGTAGCATTTGCTCGGAACATGTTTGCCTCTTTATAATGTAGCGCTTATTGTTTATCTCAATTGTAAGTCGCTTTGGATAAAAGCGTCTGCTAAATTAATAAATTTAAATTATTTAAAAAATAGTGCTATGTAAGAATGTGAAACAATAATTATGTACTATGCTAAAATATTGTTACATGACCTAAATATGTTGCATATTTAATACAAGTCGCATGCAGTTGTAAAATTGAATATATAAATTGTATTAATTTTAACTTCTGACAATGTGAACAATTAATATTAAAATATATTGAATATATTACAATATATTGAATGTTTAAGAAATATTTACAATAGTTTGTAGCTTCCTGCTTATTGAATTAGAACAATTATCTAAGCCCAAAATAGCATTTTAAGAAATACTTCAAATGTTAAAAGAATAAAGATTGGGATTTACTAAGTAAATATTATCCTCATTTAGAATTTTGGTGGCATTTTACCCAAGCCCTGGCTAATTTCCTCACCCTGCTCGATATATAATATAATATGATTAAAAATAAGAAATATGTGCAGCTTTAAAAACAACATTTTGATAGTCCAAAACACAGATGTTAAAAATATATTGCATATTTGAAGATATTTTAAAATACCACTCAGTTCAAGTTTTTGCATTGTGTCTTTGCTGAATACTGTACTGTTTTTTAAATTGAGTAAAAAGTGTTTGCTGTGCACAGTTTGCATTCTATATACCAGGGGTCACCAGACACGGTCCCGGAGGGCCTGTGTCCCTGCAGAGTTTAGCTCCAACCCTAATCAAACACGCCTGAAGTAGCTAATTAAGCTCTTACTAGGTATACTTGAAACTTCCAGGCAGGTGTGTTGAGGCAAGTTGGAGCTAAACTCTGCAGGACACCGGCCCTCCAGGATCAAGTTTGATGACCCCTGCTATATACTGAAGAAATAGTACCTGTAGTATGCTAGTATGCCATTTCAAAGAAAGCCTTTGCTCCATCTGGCCACTAGAGTGCAGGTTCTACCCATTTGTGCCCTTGTGAGTGTATAGTGTGGTTTGGTTTCATGGCCTTTCAGCGGCAGCAGGCCACTCATCTGCAGACATGTGTGGGTGTGTGTTGTGGTTGTCATTTAACAGTTCTCTGGAAAGCCGTCCTGCCTGATGTCATGTTTATTAAATATCAGGAAGTACAACTTATTAAACAACACAACAACAACACAGGCACATTGCAAGCTGATCTTTACTTTTCTTCAAAGATAAGGTGTGCCAGCTGTCGGTAACTCTTAAAAATCCCTCATTTGAGTGCTTTTTACTTCCCTTTTCTACATGAAGGCTTATCACTGCGATATCTATAGGAGTTCAGGAAGAATTTCCCTAAAATACACATGATATGAGAAATGGTGAGCACACACACATCAACTACATTTGATGTCATTCCGTGTGTGTGTGTGTTGTGATGTGTGTGTGTGTGTGTGTGTGTGTGTGTGTGTGTGTGTGTGTGTGTGAAACACTCAATCCCAGCTTACTGAGTCATAAACCCTGATAAAATAAGTGACTGATAACAAGAACTATGCTGTAGGATTGAGGGAAGCAGGAGAGGAGAGTTAAGGAATAAGGCGGAGTGAGAATAGAAAGTGAGCGACCAAGAAAAGGAAAAGGTAGCAAAGAAGAAGTGATTTGGAAATGCCCTAAAATCCCTGTGTTCCAGTAAAGTGTGTCGTCCTGGTGCTGGTGACTAATCATGTGACCAGGTGAGGAGCCTCTGCCTCGTGTCATGTTGTTGGTAACATGACTTTGACTAACCTGAGACCATTAGTGATGTGGTAAGTGATACAGGTAAGTGTCTCTATTATCATGGATAGAATTACTCCAGAATGGAATATGGTTATTACTAGCATTAGGGATCCCAGAGACTTGAGGGTGGAGCGTTTTCACTTTAGATATTAAGAAACCACCCAGCATTCAATGGAATTCCTCAGCAAGCTTGTAGAAATGACCTGGCAACCACTTGAAATACTTTAGCAACAACATTGCAATGCCTTGGCAACCATTTAGAACAATCTAGCTTTCACTCAGAACATCGTATTAGCCACATAGAACCACATTCCTCATTCAGAACACCTTAGCAACCATTTAGAACATCCCAGATATAAGAACACCTCAAAAACAACATAGCAACGCCCTGTTTACCCCGCAAAACACCCTAGCTACCACACAGAACACCCAGTGACCGCATAGCAACGCCCTGTTTCCCCCGCAAAACACCCTAGCTACCACTCAGAACACCCAGTGACGCATAGCAACGCCCTGTTTCCCCCGCAAAACACCCTAACTACCACTCAGAACACCCAGTGACTGCATAGCAACGCCTTGTTTACCGCGCAAAACACCCTAGCTACCACTCAGAACACCCAGTGACTGCATAGCAACGCCCTGGCTACCACCCAGAGCAACCTAGCTACCATTCAGAACACCTTAGCAACCATTTAGAACACCCCAGATATAAGAACACCTCAAAAACAACACAGCAACGTCCTATTTACCCCGCAAAACACCCTAACTACCACTCAGAACACCTCAGTAACTGCATAGCAACACCCTGACAACCCCCCACAATCCCTAGCGACCATTCGGAATATTCAGTGACCGCATAGCAACACCCTAACAACCACTTAGAATACTCTAGCGACGACTCAAAAACACATTAGCTACTATACTCCCTATTCACTATTAGAATACCTTAGCAACTGCACAGCAACACCCTAACAACCTCCCAAAACCCCCTAGCGACCACTCGGAACATTCAGTGACCACATAGCAACACCCTAACAACCTCCCAAAACCCCCTAGCGACCACTCGGAACATTCAGTGACCGCATAGCAACACCCTAACAACCACTTATAAGACCCTAGCGACCACTCAAACACATTTGCTACTAAACCTCCCTTTAACTCCACATTTAGAATACATTAGAAACTGCATAGCAACACCCTGACAAACCCCATAACTTATATTGACTATTATTATGGCACTATTTGGTTCTTTTAGGACATTTTTGTAGCTTTACACAGATTCTAGCCACTGCATTTGTTGTATGGAAAAGAGCAGTCTGGACATTCAGTCATATGGGTTTGCAGTGACATGACGGTGAGACTGTTATTTTTTGGGCAAGTTATTCATTTAAATTGCTTGTGGAAAGATTATAAGGAGTGTGTATTAAGTTGAAGAATTCCTTATATTACTAGACATTTAGAGATATTAAGAATAGAAGCAAATCAGGTGGGAAATAAACAAACAGCAGCTTCAGACAGAGTTCATGTTCCTCAGCTCAACATTATATGAATGCGCTCACTAGACCTATTAACCAAGTTTCCATATCGAGCCGTGACCGCATTTCTCAACTCGCTGACGTCCTAACCACAGTGACATTCTCAAATACCTATATCATACAGTAGGAAGTCAAATCACATCCCGTAAGAGGAGGACAAACAGAAAGTCTGTGACTGTGAGCGGGTCTGACATTCATGAGGTTACTGTAATACAATATAATCTAAATATAATACTGTAACTCGGCCACTTCTCCTAGCAGGCTGTACAATCGAATGGACGCTTTCACTGAAGTCTGAAGTATTGATATAAGCATAAAGATCCCAGGATTCTCATATATGTCTCCTTTATGTTTCAAACTGTGCTTCAATGTAATAACACTTCAAAAAAAAAAATTGTTTAGCATTTTTTGTTGTTTTCCAGTAGAAATATCCAAACATTCAAGATTAGTTTACTTGAGAATCAAGATAAGAGGTTTAAAAAAAATCTAAATGGCTTAATGTAATGCTTGAAAAAAAAAACAATGGGGTCAGAAAAACAAACTTAATTAAAAGTGAAAAAATTAATTTTTATGACCTCATTAGCATATATTTTTTATAAACTTTTAAGCAAAAAAAATAAATAAAAATTATACATTTTCTCAGAAAATATATCTTAATATTGTATGTAATTTTGCTTCTCAAGTAAATTAATCTTGATTTAAGAATATTTCGATATTTGCGCAGGAAGAAAAAAGCAAAAACAGAAAAACACCAAACCATTATTTGCACTGAAAATACATCTGAAATCAGCGCTTCTCAATATCAACTCAAACCTTTCTCTTTAACTTCTCAGAAAATCAAATGATCTGAGCCTCTCCATATTTTAAGACGTTTTCGCTGTAGTTCAGACTGTAGAGCAACAGTGAAAACACTTGCAACGCCACGGTCAGGGTTCGATTCTGAGGGAATGCAATGTAGCCACTTTGGACCGAAGTATCTGATGAATGCATGAATTAAATCTGGGTAAAATATTTAAACTTGCATCCGATGTTACATCGTGGTAGTTGTTAACCAGTTTTTCGGGTCAGTATAGTGTGGGTGGATCCAGGATGAATTCATGCAATTCTCGTGGAGTCATGTGTGTGATCACTGAACTGTTGTCATAATTCATTCAGGTGTGAAAACATATATAATCATCGCTCAGGCATGTCATGTGACGTCACATCTGTGATTGAGCTTGCCATGAATCCGTCTCATCTGAATGCACACAAATACAAACATTTGTTTACATTTCATGCAGGAATTTCCCAGTGACGTTTATTGTTATTCAGTTAACTAAATTATACTCTTTCTTCAGGGGACCTTAAGGTACGTCCCTACACTATCGACAATAAAACCTCATTAGACAATGATAGAAAAGCAATATAAGCAAATAAATTAATGAGAAATATTAAAACATAATCAAAATCATTAAAATAATCAAATGATAAACAACACGAATGGCTAATGAATATAAATTAATTAAAACAATCCTTCAGATTAATATTTTAAGTTGAAATTACTTGTATAGACCAAATTTGATTATTTTTTATAATAATTGTGTAATATAATGATACATTTTACATTTACATTTTAAAAATAGTAAAAACAAAAACGTTAAAAAAAGTAGCCTTGGTGGATTTTTTTTTTTACAGTGAGTTTTATTTAATTTAGTAAATAATTGTAGTTTAACCCAGTTTAGTGCAGTGTATAGTTCAGTTAAAGAGATTCAATCAAAAATTATGATTCTGTCATCATTTTGTACCAAATTGTTTTGGCTCCCATTGACTTCCATTGTGTTTTGTCCTTACTATTGAAGTAAATGAAAGGCCAAATAATTTGGTTACCCAAACCTACCTGATCCCCAAACCTACCAATCTCCACCCCCTGATCCCAAACCCACCCATCTCCACCCCTAAACCTACCAATCTCCACCCCCTGATCCCTAAACCCACCCATCTCCACCCCTAAACCTACCAATCTTCACCCCCTGATCCCTAAACCCACCCATCTCCACCACTAAACCTACCAATCTCCACCCCCTGATCCCTAAACCCACCCATCTCCACCCCTAAACCTACCAATCTCCATCCCCTGATCCATAAACCCACCCCTCCACCCCTAAACCTACCAATCTCCACCCCCTGATCCAATAAACCACCCAACTCCACCACTAAACTACCAATCTCAATCCTGATCCAAACCCACCCATCTCACCCTAAACCTACCAATCTCCACCCCCTGATCCATAAACCCACCCAACTCCACCAATAAACCTACCAATCTCCACCCCCTGATCCCTAAACCCACCCATCTCCACCCCTAAACCTACCAATCTCCACCCCCTGATCCCTAACCCTACCAATCTCCACCCCCTGATCCATAAACCCACCCAACTCCACCACTAAACCTACCAATCTCCACCCCCTGATCCCTAAACCCACCCATCTCCACCCCTA
>CM049817.1:54995132-55025132 GCA_027422435.1 Schizopygopsis pylzovi | reverse complement strand
CTCTCTCTCTCTCTCTCTCTCTCTCTCTCTCGCTCACTCGCTCTCACTCAGTGTCATCTTAAGGAACTGTTACATGTGTCTGTTTCATTTCATCTCTTGCGCTCTGGACGAAAACCCGCGGAACTTAGTAAGTGCTCTCTTATTTGATCTTTACAGACACACTTGATCATTTCATCACTCTTGCTCCACACACACTTGACTTTGACTCGCGATGGTTTCTGAAGGATCTGACTCTGACAGACTGTGTGCTGAGTGTGAAGCGTGTCTGGTTTGATCTTTCTCACACATATATGCTGGATAAAGAGTAGTTATGGCGTGTCTCTTGATTTCTCTTCCCCTTTGTTAGCGCTGTGTCTGTGATCAGCCCACAGAAGCTTTTATTTCCTTTGATCAGATACAGTTTAATGTGGATCCTTTATGAAGCTCTTTGATTTCACTGTTAATGTGTCACACGTGAACTCTGAACTATCCGCGGCAGATCTGCACGATCATCACAGGAGGTTTAGCACCAGTTTAGTCTGCTTTAGATTAATTCTCTATTAGTTTAGTCTTTATTTAGTTAAATGTCCAGTCTATGTAATAACATGGCACAGCCAGTTTAATTCAGTTTAATGTCCTCTGTGGTAAAGCAACTCAATTACTTTAGTTTTTAGCTTTATTTAGTTTAGTTGAGTTCTAAAGTAAAGCTGCCCAGTTAGTTTAGTCTAGTTTAAGTTTAGTTTCGTTTTGTTTAACATCATGTGGTAAAGCAACACATTTATTTTATTTTATTTTTTAAGCTTAATTTAATTAGTTGAGGTCTGTCTGCAGTAAAACAGCTCATTTAGTTTAGTCTAGTTTAATGAAAATAACATGTACAGTAAAATATTAATCTTGATTTAGTCTAGTTTGGTAAAACAACACATTAGATTAGTTTTCAGCTAAGTTTAGTTTAGTCTAGTAAGTTTATTGTAGACAGTGTAGTCAACACAATTAGTTTTAGTTTAGTTTAAATTAATGTCATCTGAAGTATAGCAGCATTATCAGTTTAGTCCAGTTCCGTTTATACTTACTTTTATTAAGTATACTTAAGAATAATTTAAGTATATTTGAATTATACTGGTAGTATGTATACTTATATCAGTGTACTAGTAGAATACTTAGTAAGTGTACTTTTTAATACTACTTTGGACTAAATTGGCCCACTTTTTATTATATTAACGTGTACCATACTTTAAGTGTAACACAACTATGAAAAGTAGACAAAGTATTCTTTCTTATTTTTATATTGTTTTAATGATAGGCTGACTAATTGCACACTTAAATAAACTTCTTGTTTTTAAGGGTAGTTTGATTTAGTTTAATGGTGAAACAGCGTATTTAATTTATTTGACTCTAGTTTGATAGTAAATAATGTCAAGTTTAACTTGGTAAATAATGGCACAAGATTTAGTTTCGATGAATGCCATTTGCAGTAAAGCAGAACTATCAGTTTAGTTTAGCTACGCTCTCTCTGTAATGAAACGGTACAAGCAGCTTAGTTTGTTCTGGTTTAATGCATTCTGTAGTGAAGCAGCACAATTATTGTAGTTGATTTTCTCTGTCGCTTTCCTTTCTCTCTGTGCTGTTTGTCTCGCTCTCTTTAGTTGAGCATTGTTTGGTCGTCTAACGGAGGGTGTGTTTTGTGGAATTCCCTCTGACAGTATCGTTTTGAAGCTGATGACATCACCTCTCTCCCTTTCTCTCTGTGTAGGCGTATAGTTCCTGTTTCGAGAGTCTATACTTGCTGAGACAGATGAAGAGGACATGAAGCCCGTCTGCTCTCTGTAAGTGTTTCTGCCGTTCACACATCCACCAGCATGAGTTTACATCTGCGCTGCTTGTACTCTCACAGGTACAGATACAGCTCTCTCTCTCTCTCTCGCTCTGTGTGTGTGTGTGTGTGTGTGTGTGTGTGTGTGTGTGTGTGTGCGTGCGTGCGTGCGTGCGTGCGTGCGTGTGTGTGTGTGGGCATGTTTATGTGGTTTATGAGGACACAAATTTGTATAATGACATGGGTATGACATAGGTATTACAAGGAGAAGGTGATTTATGAGGACATTTTCAGTGTCCCCATAATTTAAAACGCTTATAAATCATACAGAGTGAGTTTTTTTGAGGGAAAGTAGAAATGCACCGTCTCCTGTGAGGGCTAAGTTTAGGTGTAGGGTAGGTGTAGGGCAATAGCACATACAGCTTGTACAGTATAAAAAACATTACGCCTATGGAGAGTCCCCGTAAACCATAAAAACCAACGTGTGTGTGTGTGTGTGTGTGTGTGTGTGTGTGTGTGTGTGTGTGGTTAACCAGTGTTGTCGATAGTTTTAAAGGCACATAGATGATCCAGATGATGTTTGTTTTTTAATGCAATGCTGTGCACAGATTTCTGAGGGTTGATTTAAGGGTTTAGGAGATAAATATCATTAATCTATTAGAAAAGATCTCTTTTTTATTTGTGTACACAAGAGAGTGTTAGCTGTTTATGGATTTCTTGTTTATTAAAGTATAAGGAAGTACACTTCAGAGTGTGTCTGATGTGTTTGCATTTGTATAATTAGATCAGTTCAAGAAAACCAGGAAATCATTTTTCTTCGGGTGTTTTTTTCCTGCTTGCGTTTGTAGTTTTTTTGTTTCGGAGAGATTTTGTTCCTGCTCAATGCATGTTAAAAATGCGCTCAGGTGCTTTCAGGTTTGTTAACACATCAGTCTAAATGATTAAATATTTCTGCCAAACTACTGCCAGATATTCAGATCTCCTGTTTCAGTTCTCCATTCAGCCACACTGATGTTGATTTATACGTCATTTAATAATGTAGCATCCGCAAAGTCCACAGACCAGAAACAGTTAATCCAGCTCGGTTGCACGAGATATGATCCTCTTTCAATTACTCACAGTATTAGTTTATACTGCAACAAAGTATGCTTACTTATGAGGAAGTGAGATGCTGAACCTTTCGCTTAGTTATTATAAATCTGACCGCATGCACTCTTAAAAATAACGCTTCCAAAATGTTTTTTGCGTTCCAAAAAGAACATTTCCATGAATAGTTTTTCTTTCTTGGTGTGAAGAACATTCCAAAGAACATTTTTCAACCATGTGATGTTAACGGTTCTTCGTGGAACCATCGATGCAAATAAAGAATGCTATTTAAAGAGTGGAGAGCAGTATTTAACATCACGGACAAGTCTGTTGTTTGGTGATTAAGGCCTGGTGATGCTGTTATTTTTGTTTAAGCAGTTATGAAGTGAGTCATGGGAATTTTTGAGGAATATGCAAATTCACATGATTGTGTGTGTTCATCTTTGTGTCTCTAATCGTTGCTCTTGCTTGTGTGTGTTTTTAGCTTGGCCTTGGCCGTGACCGTGCTGCTGCTAACAGCTACATCTGGTAAGAAGGACATTTCTTCACTCGTCAGTGTTTAATGGTCATTTGTCTGAAAGGCCAAACATCCAGCCACCTTTGTAAACAGCTACTAGTGACTAGAACAGGACTAGCGATCAAAATAATGTGCTAAATGAAGAGATTGAAAGAGAAATGTTACGGGAGGTTGGATAAGTTTGGATGAATTACTAGAAGCCGTAGGAGTCGGGGAATACACCTCCACAACAAAAAGTTAAAAGAACAAGGAAGCAAAACTCGGACAGTCAGAAAAGAAAACTCATAAAGCACTGAAATAAGTCATAAAGGATCACCCTGATTGAAACAAACACACACGTTTAGCTACATACCAGAGACTTTGATTATATCTAAATAAAACACATTGTCACTGCTATCAAAGTTTTCCCTGTTTAAAAGGGAACCCCTATAAAAGCAAAAATAAAGTGTGAAAAATGATATATATATTTTAGAAAAAGTTGAATTACAAGTCAAAACTGTTTTTGCTTGGAAATGATAAATTGTGTTTTTATCCACATAGTGGCATAATGCTATTCACAGTGCAAAGAGCAAAAAGAATATAACGCTAATTCGTTTTCAAGGTTCGAAGGTTTTTTTTATTCGTCACATACTCAATTATACAGAATATAATCAGTAGTGAAATGTAAGGAATACAAAATGTTTTTGTATACAAGTACATGCTACTATTTAGACTGAAGTATACCTGCCATATAATAATCAGTGTCGACTTGTCAAATCTGAGTTGTGTGTGTTGTGTGTTTGTGTAGGTGACAGCGGTGCAGTGACGGCTGTTGTGGGTCACAGCGTTACATTCAGATGTCCTTCGACACACAGCAGTCCTGTTGAACGCTTGTACATACAGAGAGTTCAAAAGGATAAAGAAGAAGAGTACATCAATGGGTTTTATAAAGGCCGTGTGATGACAGTGTCGCCTGAGTACCGGGACAGAACAGAAGTGAATGAATCGGACCTCAGCATGGAGATGAGAAACATCTCAGTCTCTGATGAAGGATTGTATAAATGTGTTGTTTTCGTCGAGAACAGACCTGAAATCTCAAAGATTCTCCTCAAAGTCACAGGTATGACAACAGGGTTGAGTTAAATGCAGAATTGAAGAATCGGCTCATATTCAGTTTATGAGAGTAAATTTAAATCAAATCGACCTGATAGGAATTGAATTAGAATTTGAAACAGAATGATAGAAAGAGGAATTTACTGAAAGGCAATTAAAAGAAATTCAAAATAATAGTCATTTCAAAAAGACAATACAAAATAATGACATTATTAATTTTGGCTAACTATGCCTATTTATTACCTGATATGTAGATTATATTTTATGTCAAATAATCAGATATTCCTTTAAACTAAGTTCTATCCCTCTTAAAAGAATGGTGCTATATAGCGCTAAAAGGGGATATTTGGCTCATAGCACCAAATCTTGGTGCTTCAGTGGTTCTTCACCAGTTCTTTGGCATGACTGATATCATATACAGAACCTGTTACAAGCCAAAGAACCACTGTTGGTGCTGTTTAGCACCAGTTTTTGTTGAAGAAATAATGCAATATAGCACCTCTTATGGTTCTACATAGCACCATTTGACAAAGGTACTCTATAGCACCTTTAAAGATATGGTGCTATATAGCACCAAAAGTGGTTCTCCTATGATTACAAGCCAAGAACCACTTTTAGTGCTATATAGCACCATTTTTTTTAGAGTTCAAAAACAATTACAGCAGTCAGTACAAAACAATTTTTAATTACATTTTTTTTTTTGGCCACACAAATTTATCCAGATATGTTTCCACATAATTTTATAAAAAAAAAATATATTAATGTGAAAGTTGAATGTATATTGAGGAAATTAGAGCATTTTTGCAAATTAGTACATTTATTTCTGTACATTCCTCAAAATTCTATGCATGAGAATATGTTTATATGTAATTCATACTGAAATATGAAATGCATTCTTAAAACGACACTTTTAATTTTATTTTACGTCCTGAATTTTGCTGTTCC
Organism: Schizopygopsis pylzovi; assembly: GCA_027422435.1. Lineage (NCBI taxonomy): Eukaryota > Metazoa > Chordata > Actinopteri > Cypriniformes > Cyprinidae > Schizopygopsis > Schizopygopsis pylzovi. The sequence goes on along the minus strand of CM049817.1, from coordinate 55,019,700 downwards.
CCATTAGGTACTTAAATTAAAATGCAATTCAGTTTTTGAGCCCTTCTCATTTCAATTCTGAATGATGCATAACCTTAATAAACTCCTACAGTGTGTTTGTGTGGTCATGTGTGTGTGTGTGTGTGTGTGTTTGTGTGGTCGTGTGTGTGTGTGTGTATGTGTGTGTGTGTGTAATGAAGCCATTCTGTGAAACATCATTTGAATATGCGTATGTAAGCTATTAGTGTGTGTGTTGGTTTATTTGCGCATGTAAGTCTGTCTGCGGAGGCGCGCATGCTTGTACGCATTGGAAACTCACTGCTGACTAAGGATTCTGGGATGCTTGAATTGACGTGGGTTTTGGGGAAGTGAAACACTGAAGGGGGAACCTCTCCGGATCTCTTAAATGTCACTTATTCCACTGCTTTCTCCTTTTTACAGCCGAGTACAGCGTTCCCACAATCACGGCAGACTGCAGTGAAGGTAAACGCAGTGATGGCGGCGCAGGAAAGAGCTGTCAGTTAAGCTGCTCGGCGGTGGACGGATACCCGCAGAGCACCGTCAGATGGGCCGGGCTTAATCCAAGCCTGACTAACGTCGTTTACAACAGGAGTTCAGCAGATAACGAGTCCAAAACATGGACCATCAACCAAACCCTCGTGTACGACTGCCACCAGGCTACTAATATCAGCTGTGGCGTAGGAGGCGCTGGTTCAGACACCATCGCCATATGTGAGTGTGTTTTTGGATGTTACTCCATAAATGACTCAAAAGTTGTTGAATCTAAGTATTGCATAAAATGATAATTCATAGTGGCCACATCTCAGTCTTTTGCGTTCAGGGGGGGGGGGGGGGGTCTCTGTGGGGCGTTCAGTGGGGGCGGGGATCTGCTCACTAATTGAAGGCAGGTGCCCCGGTGGACAGGCGATCGTGGGCCCTCCAGACCTCTGGGCCCTATGCACTCTGTCACACCTCCCCCCCCCCCCCCCCACTAGCGACGCCCCTGCTTGTAATACTTCCCTTTGCTGCTCTAAAATGTACCTCATGAATATTGATGAGGTTATACATATGTGTGGGTGAATTAATAATATCAGAATAGTGGAGATTTTGGGCAAACTATCCCGATGTCATCCTCATCCTAAAATTTAAAAGGCTGTACATTTTCCTGTATAAAAGACCCAATTATTAGTATTAGAATTTAATTAGTATCACTTAAACTATTCCAATTTAAATATTTTTGGGAGAATAAATATAATTTTTTCTCCTACTCACTATAGTACTGTACTGTTAGATGTAATATTTATTTTCTATTGTATATATGTATTACATTAATTTTAAATTTGTTATTGTTTACTTATTTATTTTAAACCAGGTTTTATTTATTTGTTTGCATTTTTTTATTGTTTTGTTTTTTTAAACTAATTTCATCTAATGTATTTCTTATTCATTTTAATTTAATTGTTATTTGTATTATTTATTTTAATCTATTTATATATTTATTGTAATGTTTTTTAAGCTTTGTCAGTGCGTCACAAATATTTATTTTAAAGGAAAAGTTTGTTTGTTGTCTTTTTGCAGGTGAAACAGAATCTTTCCCCGTGTGGTGATCACGGCTATCTTCATCGTGCTCGTGTTTGTTCTGTTCATTATTTTAGTCGTGGTGATGAAGTGCTGCTGTGGAAGAACACCCCCCTCAGGTACACATGAACACACACACTGAATACCCAGGAGACACCACACTACATGAGTTATTAATAACCCTTCAAATCTTCATCAAACATCTGAACATGTTTTTCATTTCTCTCTTCCACAGAGGATCGAGCTCACGGAGTTGACGTTCCTTTAGCGTAAGTATCTTCTCATATCACCAAAGCAGTAGTTCACCCAACAATTACTTCACATTTACTCTCATCTTCTCTCAAATATGAGAAATCTGGCAAATACATGCTATATTACAGCAATTACAATGTTCTGAAACTCATAAAAACACCATAGAAATCATCCATACCAGGATAAGTATAGTTAAATAAAATTAAAACCATAAAAAATTAAATAAAATAGAGCTTAACTGAGAAAAAAATTAAGCATATTTATTTCAGCTCACTGACAAGGCAATATTTCTATTTAAATTTTTCATTTTAACTTGATGTAATAAAATAACTAAAACTGAAAAAAAAAATATATATACAGACATATAAAATAATTATTAAAATGACAAAAAATGTAATCAAAATTTAAAATGAGAACATGAAATATGAAAAATTTAAAATGAAATTTGAAATATGAAAATTCAAAATATTAAAAAAAGGTATGCTAGTTGAGATACTATAACAATGCATTTATGTTGAGATACTATAATGCATATGGATATGAATACATATGCATTTAGTTGAATATATAATGCATTTAACTATGAGACACTATAATAGTATCTCAACTAGTCCATAAATGCAGTATATTCCACATCTTCTGAAGTCATCTGATAACTTTGTGTGAGATGCAGACAGAAATTGAACAAATCTTGACATTGTTTTTGCATGGAAAATAACCACTTAGACATTTGAATTTACAATTAAAGTAATTTTAGAAAATACATTTGGGTTGATTTTTGGGTGAACTGTTCCTTTCATACTCAAGTGATGTCATGTAACGTTGATGCCAAGAATAACCGATGGAATTCCTGTATTTCTAACCAGCGACTGCCATTCACAGCTTCAGCGCGTCTGAGCCATGATGACGAAGCGCTGAGGAGATTTTCACCGTTCTGTCAAGCGGTAGTGCTCCCGCACACAGAGCTCTGACTACAGATGGACAAATAGAGCTGAACAGTGGCTTCTGTACAGAGGCCGGCGCTGACAGATGCTTTCACGGAGCGATGCTGGACTGTCCTGGAACATTTGAACAAGCTTTTGAGAACGTCTCCTTCCTTTCCCTTGTCATTCATTTGGAAGAGCATCTTTGGTGGGCAAATTCACAGAGACATTTCAGGTTTATGTTGCCGGAAGAGGGATTTGTTAAGGTGCTTATGAAAAGTTTTATGGCTAGAATTGCTCTGTTTATTTCACAATCCCATATAGTGTTTCAAAATGTGCGTCTTTATTCCAAAGTGTGGGGATTTTAAAGTTCAGAACTATTTAAAGACTGAATATTCTGATTTGGGCCAGTTGTATGGTTGATAAATAACCGAGACAGTCTTGATGACTGGTGTCTTTGTTCATTTAAGACATGTTCATTGAAATGGTCTTACACTGGCACATTTCATTTGCTTCTAGAAGCTGATTTATTTGAAGCTTTATTATTTAAAGCAGTTCTCAGATGAGCTAAAGAAACACAATACCTAAAAATCAAATACTTACATGATTTTGCTGGTCATTCCCCCAAATGCAATGTTTACCGTCTCATTACTGTACGCCAATATGTCCACATCTGTTTGTTCATATGTACAGACTAGTAACTGACTTTTATTTTTCTACAGCAACGCACTGACATTTACTGACATGCTGAATTTGTTTTTACTGTAAAAGTGTTCTCAAGTGACAGCAAAAGGGTATTTAATTTGCTATTAAAATGAATCTGTTTCCGTGTGGAAATGTCTTATGCACTTTGCTTTGACTGCTTGAGAGGACTGTAATTTATGACTAAATTATTCTGTGTATTTCTCAAAAAAAGATGAAATAAAAACAAAACATACTAAATAAAATCTGTTTGTCAATGTTCACTGACTCCTAATTAGCATCTCAAATTAAAGATTTTCAGAAACGATTATTGATGATGTTTAGTTTATTTCAAGATTTGTATTTAGATTCGGTTAGTTGACATTCAAAAGACAAAGTATAGCTACTTTAACTCTTAAATTAGCATACCGCTAATATGTTTTATTATGTTTATTAGCATGTATTCGCGCGCTGTAAAATGAAGCGTAAAATAAACTATTATCAGTTGAGTTTAATAACTGAATGTGAATAGTTCACGTTTAAGTGTGTGTGTAGTGAGTTTTAACCAGCAGGGAGAGCTCACGTTTAATTAACAGAGCAGTCCATCAGTAGGCCCAGCTATGTTAGCATTAGCTGTGTTGACGCTAGTTTATCGGTCTTGAGTTCCACGCCATTTACAAGCGCTTTCTGTAAGTACATTGTATTTTGACTCGGGGTGTAAGTTATTAGCTAGTTTTATAACTCCACTGTTACATGTGTTTTAGGGGCTGTTTACAAAATGCTTTTGGTTAAGTCACGATTTTAAGAGTTCATATTAAATTTAATAAGCTATATTTGTTCCTATTAAGATCAGTTAGATCGTAGGGTAATTCCTGGGTAACATTTAAACTCGGAATGTTTTTCAACTACATCATCCCACATCAGGCATTAAAAACCTTTTATTGTTTTCAGTATTTATTATTTTAATCTTTCCATTGATGTATGGTTTGTTATGATAGGACAATATTTGGCTGAGATACAACTATTTGAATATCTGGAATCTGAAGGATGCAAAAAAAAAATCTAAATATTGAGAAAATTGCCTTTAAAGTTGTCCAAATGAAGTTTGTAGCAATGCATATTACTAATCAAAAATTAGTTTTGCTATATTTACGGCAAGAAATCTACTAAATATCGTCATGGAACATGATCTTTACTTAATATCCTAATGATTTTTGGCATAAAAGAAAAATCAATAATTTTGACCCATACAATGTATTGTTGGCTATTGCTACAAATATACCTGTGCTGCTTATGACTGGTTTTGTGCTCCAGGGTCACATATATGGGAGCAATAAAATAAGCATATTGCATATCCTTCAATTAAAATAAAATGTTGAAACATAACCATTTTCCATGTTAATTTTGTTGAGTTGTTAGGCTTGACAGTACCCTCTCTGAGTATTACCTCAAAAACAAGAATACAAAGTATGATAATGATAACTATTTTCTGCACCACTATTAAAGAGATCTGAAGGATGTCATTTCTGGTAAATGATGTCATATATGAGTGGAGTCTGTGTTATTGTGGGCATAACATGGTTAGTGTGACAGGGTTGAGGTCAGACTGAGGGACATAACTTGAAAGTCGTTTTTTTTTAAATTAAATATCGATATATTTTTTTTAAAATCTTTTTTGACAAGAAAGGAACACAAATAAATGCTTACACTATTGCCAAAAAGACACCATGCACATTTTGTTAATAATTTTCTAAGTACAAACTCAGTGAAGTACCTCAGGGACATGACAGATTCCTTGGTTTAAGAAAAGATATGACATTATTTTATGCTAAAAAATATTAAAATGAAAATAAAAAAATGTATACGTTTTAATGGGCATGCCAATGTATTGTGAAAAGCTTCTCTCAATTATTTTTGGTGTACCATCTCTTTAGAAGCTCCGGGGGACTGAAATATTACCGAATCCCAGGAATGACCTCGTAGTAATAGAATTAATTTGGTAGAGTTTATAACCTTGATTAGTGGGTTTTTAGGCTAAATGGTTATGTATGGATTAAACATCATTACATGTCGTATGATGCGAGTAATATCTTAACTTTTAAACCAAAAATCAAACTTGACAGAGGGCTGTGAGCTGAACTTCTAAATCCAACTATAATAATTTAGTCCAATTAAATGTTAACAACAACAAAAAACGTTACAACAAAATTAAAAATGGTGTGTTTTTCCCCCCCCCCCCCAGAGAGTGGAAATGATGTGCCAAATTAAAGGTCATCACGGGCAAGTTTTGGAAACTTTGCTCTGTTTGACGCAATCAAGTCCCACTTTTTCTTTTGTTTCACATTATGACAGTAAACAGGTTGCAAATGCCACGTCACGTTGACTATATTTCAAAAGTAGCATTTACTGTTATTAAATCATATTTCCTGGAAGTTATGCATCCGACCATCAGACAGCCATCACGACTATTAAGTGTCTCAAAATCTCAAAACGTTATTGCTGTTTATTATAAAAATAGACACATTTGAAAACTAAATCTGATGATTTTTAATGTAATGCAACATAAATCTAATGCTAAAGTCTGTTCTTCTGTAGTGCTTCAAATGACCTGTAGGGAGCAGCATCATATTAGACACCGGCTGATGTGACTAAACATTTAGTAAAACAATTTAATCCACGTTTATTAGATAAAAACAGGTATTTATTCTAAACTAACCATTTAACCTGATTATGCAACTGTTTTGGGCCGTGATATATGGTCATTTAAAATTCCTATATTGATAATGCACATTATCTATATTTAGTTTGCTCATCAAATGAAAGCATTTCAAGACTAATCACCCATGAAAGAGCTATAACCATCTGACATTGTCTTACAAGAAACCCTGAGTGACGCCGAGGGGGAAAGTTGGACTGGAGGATAAATCTTTGTCCAAATCATTTCAGGGTGGAGGAAACTTAAAACGATCTAAAAAAGAGTCACGCCTCTAATACTGCAGAGAGATTTTCTACCTAATGCCCAAAACAATCCTTTAATTCCTGGTCACATAGTGCAGCTTTACTAGAGTCACAAGGCGTCTGAGGTTAGTTTTAATAGTGAACTATACTTCGTCTAGAAACAAAAGATGCACATCGAGTCTGGAATTGATTTTCAAAGTTTAATTTGTTACAAAAGCATTCTTAAATAAATTCATTTTTTGTTATTTTTACAAAGATAAATTAGCATTTCATGACACAAAAATAACATATTACAACTACAAACATCAGTTTATGTACAAATCGATCCAGAAGTCCTTCATGAAATCCAGGACTGTACCACCTGCATGTGAGTTTGTGAGGCACTTTATAAAGGTTTATCATCGGTCAATACATTCATCGACCCTACGGGAAGCCCGTACGGCACGGTCAGTGATTGTCACATGTCATATTCAGAGTGAATGTGTGTCTGACAGCACAAAAAACTAGAGTCCCATCATAGCTTTGTCATATCAAAAATAGAAAGTAACTAAATGAAGGAAATCTCTGCACAATAACTTGTAATGCGTTCACGTTCTGTTGAGTTTGACCTGTAAAAACCATTAACGGAAACATTACGTCATGCATGACGTAAAACGACAGCAAAATGTCAACAGTTAAAGTTAGTTAGAAACCTCTACACATGCCATTGCACTTTTTGCTTCAATATTTCGCATTTCAAACAACATGAATGTGGCATTAACGAGTCTCATAAGCATTGCGGCAGCTGTGTTGCGAGGTAAACGGCGCTGAACGCTGAGGAGTAAAGAACTACGTTTCCCAGAATCGGTTGAGTAGCTCGTTCACAAAAACGAAGGCACTTCAGTGAGAGTTTGGCGTAGTGCATATTTACACGGAAAAACTGCTGCACCAGGTCCGTCCAGTGTAAGATCAACTTAAGAACATTTTGTGAAAAAGTGAACGAACGATAGTGCTACATGAGCGTGGGTCTCTGTCTCTTTATCACACGACCGTCTCGTTGCCTTTGCCTGGTTTGACCCAGCCGTTGGCGGTCCGTTTGACGCGATTGTTTCGCCCAGTGTGCACGAGTCGGTGGGAACATCGCTGCCACGTGTGAAGCGTTTTGGCGGACCAAACCCACATTCCTGACGTGATCCCCACCAGCAGAGACATAAAGATCCGCAGCATCTCCGCCGCCATGTACGAATCCCTCGCCGACTGGCGAAAGTCAGCCCAATTGGAGATTTCGTAAAAATAGCACGCAATGACGCAAGTGGCCGGCACAGTGTAGAGCACTGAAAACACGCCGATTTTTACCATCAGCCGCTCTAGCTTGTCCGTCTTCGTCCCGTCCTTTTGCAAATTCGAGCGGATCTTGAACAGAGCAACCAAGCCGGCGGCAATAAACAGCGTCCCGATTACCAAGTACGTAAATAGCGGAGCAACTACGAATCCAGTGAGCGCATCTAGGTTCTGGTTGCCCACGTAACACATCCCAGAAAGATCGTCAGCGTCCACCAACCGCATGATGAGGATGACGATGGTCTTAACGGCGGGAATGGCCCAAGCCGCGATGTGGAAGTACGAACTGTGCATTTCGATGGCCTCGTGACCCCACTTCAGCCCAGCCGCCAGGAACCACGTGAGCGTCAGGATCACCCACCAGATTGAACTCGCCATGCCGAAGAAATACGCGAGGAGGAAGACGATGGCGCAGCCTGTGCTTTTCAACCCCTCGTGGACTAGCACAGGCACAGCCGCTTCTTCCAAGTCGCAGGAGATGCGCTCGCGGCCGACGGTCAGCCGGACGATGTAGGCCACGCTGTAAATATTGCAGCACATGCTAAGGAAAATAATAGGTCGTTCCGGATAGGAAAACCGGGAGGAGTCCACTAGGAAGGTCAGGACGGTGAACGTGGTGGAGATGAAGCAGAGAACCGCCCACACCGCCATCCACACATCGGTAAAGACTTTGGACTGTCGCCGGTACAATCCCGTGTCGTATCCGCACTGTAGCTTGCAGCTGCCGCTGCGTTTCACCCATACATACATGTCCCCGCCGTCTCCCAGCGCCATGCACTCCTCCTCCTGCGGCGGCATTGGCCGGACGGCGTGAAACGGTGCGTCCTCGTCGCCCGGACCCTCCATGCACATGTGGTTCTGGTCGTTGGTGGGCGGGAACAGGCTGCAGTTCAAGAGCTCGGGCCACACAAAACCAAACTCCTGCAGGACCGGGAGACACTTCCTCTTAACAGATAAGCACATGCTGCCACACGGGCCGATCGGGATGGGAACCTTCTCCGTACACATGGGAACGTAGACGGAGCATAGGAAGAACTGCAAGAAAGCAAAGCCGGGGAGAGGATTAGATATTTACAAACACACAAAATATTTCTTGTAAAGTCAGGAGAGCTTCTAAATCCTCATAAGCAGCTCAAGTCGGAGACGTGCACAAATGTGTGCTTTTCAGATGTGTTTTCTAGTAATGCACGTGCTCTACAGGAGAAAAACATTGCTTTGTTGATTCACGTGTGCAGCATCGGATTTGTTTTCTGGTATTGCATGTTTTTAGAAGCAGTAGGTCAAAATGAGGAGAACATTGGTTTGTCGCATCATAGACATGCAACACATGCCATCTGCAGTTTTTCTAGTAATGCATGTTTTCAGAAGCTCTACAGGAGAAAACATTGCTTTTGTCACATCATGTGTGCGGCATTATATGTGTTTTCTAGAATTGCATGTTTTCTAAAGCCCTAAATGAGAAGAACATTGCTAATTGGCACTAATTTGTGCTTTTCTACGTGTTTTCTTGTATTGCATGTTTTTCAAAGGTGTAAATGAGAAAAAAACGTCAATTTGTCACATTATATGTGTGCGGATGGCATGCATTGCATGTCTAAATGGCACAAGTTTGGGCTTTTCAACTTTGTTTTCTAGTAAAGCGTGTTTTCTGAAGCTCTAAAGGAGAAGAAAACATTGGTTTGTTGCGTTATGCATGTGGAGATGTTATGTGTTGCATGTCTGTTCCAAGTATTTGTGAGTTTTGTATGTCACAGGATTCTCTGCTGTGTGTACGAGTAGATCAATTCTGTGATTGCTCTCGTAAGAGGAAGCTACGGACTTCACACACACATACACCTCAAGAAATCAGCAATTGTGGACTGAAAAACCTGCATCAATATGCCATTTTCATATTCAAGAGCAGCTTTGGGCAGAAGTGCTCTGGCTTTGAGATGTTTGTGATAATCGGGCAGAATCTAAAGCAGCTTTAATCACGAGATTCTCCAGCAAACACACACGGGAATCTGAGTGGGAGGTTTCTTCTCCACGCTGAATCAATAAAACAACAACTGCCTCTGTCTTCAGTGCTCACACAGACACACACACACACACACACACACGCACACACACACACAGCACACACACACACACACACACACACACACACATGTTTACTTAGCTATCTAAATGGGGATCTCTCCATAGGCATAATGGTTTTTATACTGTACAAACTGTATGTGCTATCACCCTAAACCAACCCTACACCTAAACTTAGCCCTCACAGGAGACTTTTTACATTTTTACAATTTCTAAAAAACTTGTGTTTAGTTTATTTTTAAACCTGTTTTACAAATGAGGACGTCCCCAAATGGAGGTTTTTGGAGAATTTGTCAGGTTTACCTCACTTTTGGGTACAAATTTGTCCCCAAAATATGGTTAAGTAGGTACACACACACACAACACACACACACACACACACACAGACTTCATACTTTCCTCGAATGAATCAACTTGGAATTATGCTTATTAAGATCATTGATATATTTACACACTTACAGAAAGCTCCTAGTGTATTAAGAGATCATTTGATCTGTTTATGAACACCTTTCACTAATGCAGAGTCTGTAGACCAGCACAAGTTCGTTTAAAGCATTTATGAGGACAATTCCAGGAATCTGGTCGTCACACGTATAATGAGCCAAACACACTGTGTGTAGAGCCGGAGTGTGTGTGTGTGTGTGTGTGCGCGTGCGTGTGTGTGTGTGTAGAGCCAGAGTGTGTGTGCGCGTGTGGCGTGTAAATTCTGGGTAAAGTTCAGAGTTAAAAGTATTTGATTGGAATGACTGTTTTACATTATTGTTTGTAAACATTACTGGCAACTTAATAATTATTATCATAAACATTTAATACAAAAAAATGTATTATTTGTATATTTCCCTTGTCACAATAATTATAAATAACAATGATACAATTTTATTTTTCATATTTATATTTTATATATTTATTTTAAATATAAAAAAGTTATAATTTGCGATTAATCTTAATTTAATTTGATAAATATTTTTTTATTATTGTGATTATTCATACTACTATAAATCATTATATTAATTAATTGTTACTTTGTCACAATAATGATTTATAAATTGTTACAAAATAATTATTTTATATGTTTTGTTTTGTTCTGTGTATATATAGTAATTTATTGTTTAATTATTTTTTTGTTATGTAATGATAATTTTAGTAATAATAATATCATTATAAAGTTACTGTTTTTCTTATATTGTTGCTTAACAAATATTTTCAAGATTTAAAAACGTGTGTGTGTGTGTGTGTGTAGGGTCTGGTTACAGTGTGTGTGTGTGTGTGTGTGTGTGTGTAGGGTCTGGTTACAGTGTGTGTGTGTGTGTGTGTGTGTGTGTGTGTGTGTGTGTAGGGTCTGGTCACAGTGTGTGTGTGTGTGTGTGTGTGTGTGTGTGTAGGGTCTGGTTACAGTGTGTGTGTGTTGTGTGTGTGTGTAGGGTCTGGTCACAGTGTGTGTGTGTGATGTGTGTGTGTGTGGTGTGTGTGTGTGTGTAGGGTCTGGTTACAGTGTGTGTGTGTGTGTGTGTGTGTGTAGGGTCTGGTCACAGTGTGTGTGTGTGTGTTGTGATGTGTGTGTAGGGTCCGGTCACAGTGTGTGTGTGTGTGTGTTGTGACTGTCACGTTGTGTGTGTGAGAGGTCTGGTTACAGTGTGTGTGTGTGTGTTGAGTGTGTCGGTCGTGTGAGCTGTTTCCAGTGAGTGTTGTGTCAGGTCTGGTTACAGTGTTGTCCGTGATGTCCTGTCACATGTGATGTGGTGTATGGTGTCTAGGTCTCAGTCGTCGTGGTGTGCTGACGTCTCCACCGCGAGCTGGCTCAGCAGCGCGTACCGTATCTAACGAGTGTGAGATAGCGGATCAGGCAGCTTCTTCCTCGGATTCAGACGCAGTCTGTCCCACGAGTCGGAGGTCCATTGTGCTCGCAGACCTGACACCAGTGTCGTTAGTCGTTCGGAATCGTAATGCAGTTCTGAGCTCTACAGTAATCGGGTCTCGACTCGCGTCCGCAGACGCAGTCGCGCGAGCCCCACCGCGTTCGGCCAGCAGCTTCGAGCCCGTCTAAACGAACCGAGCCATGACGCTATCAGCGGAATTCCAGCGCGAGCTTTTCCCGGAGTTCAGACGCAGTCTCGTGCCAGAGCGAGAGAGTCCATTAAAGTGTGAAACTGCGCCGTGTTCCGTTAGTCCCGTTCCGGAATAAACCTAATGAGTTTCCTTAGAGTCCCGTCTACAAGTAACGATCCGTGGCTTCTGCGTACTCCGGTGCGTCCGAGGCGCAGTCGCGCGGGTTCTGGCCGGTTGAGGTCTAGACGGAGACGGGACAGCTGCCCCGTCAGCCAATCAGAGCGTCAGCTCCAGAGTGGGGGCGGGGCTTAGAGTAGCCACAACAATAAAACAAAGTGAGACGTCTTCTTTTTCATTTGTATCCTTAAATTACAAGACTTATTTCAATCTGGGTCCTTATTTGTAGTATTTCCCATATTATTCGTCTTAAACATTTTCTAATTAAACTTTTTTTATTGGGCTACTTTTAGTTTTTTATTATTTATTAATTGGACAATCAGCTAAAATACTATAAATAATTTAGTTTCCTCTTTTAAATTTTTTTTTTTAGCTTTAATAATAACTTTTAAATCAACAGATTTCATTGCAAGTAATAGGTGACCTACATGAATATTAATATTAAAATATACATATCAAGGTTTCTATTCCAAATGTTAGAATGTACATCTACTGATTTCTCTTAATTGTAATATATATATATATATATACATACACACACACACACACACACTCACACACCACACACACACACACACACACACACACACACACACACCACACACACACACACACACACACACACACACACACACACACACACACACACACACACACACACACACACACACACACACACACACAGCAGGTACCAGCAAAAAAAAAATGTTTACTAAAGTTGCCATTAAGTTATGAAAACGTTATTTGTGAAAATGTTCAAATCATTCCAGTTTTTAAAATGATGTAGGAATGTTTTCCCAGATATGCGGCGTTAATAGCGAACATTCAAATTTAGAATTTTGCAAACATTATGGGAGTTACTTTTGAACGTTCTGAAACATGAAGCAACATTTCAAAAGAGAAGACCCTACCGGAACATTCTGAGAACTTGTTTTTTCCTAAAGCTAGTTATTGAGTTTAGTGCAGCGGGGATCCGTGTGAAGAAACTTCTCTTTTGGACAGAGATTTGGGATCTGAACCCAGATTACAAGCGTTAGATTGATGCGTCTCCTCCCTCTGTTTCGCCTCACTGCTCACTAACTATCAGAATAAACCCCCTCCCGTGACCCCGACAGGCGGAGGTCAGCAGTAATTAGCAGTTTTTAAACGACAGACTGGGAAAAAGGAGACACGCAGGCTGGTATCCGTGGAGCAGCTATTAAAATGGTAATGAGCCGATAGATTGTGCTGCAATGCTGTCAGGACATCTCTCCCAGCCAGCAGCCTTCAGTCGCTTCAGCTGATTGTCCGTGAATATTCGTTAGTAATCATGATGAACATGATGCACCGTATGCAGTGTGTGCGACACAATAAAAGACATTAGTGCTTCAGTGTCGTTTAATGAAGCCATAATGACTTTAAACGATGTGTGAAACACAATAGACTAATTCAGAGTCAGGAGTCAATGATGCACTTCCAAAAATGCTTTAAATGAGCCATTTAGATGTGTACATTAAATAAATAATCACACTAATATCAAGAGCGGTTATGTTAATCACACAACAGCCATCGGTAATGTTTTAAATGGCATGTTTGGAAAGTTAATCTGATTTTCTCTTGCGCCATTGTGCGCTCTTCCAAAGCGTTTGGATCCAGGTTGAGAAAGAGCACAGGCGGTTTCTTTAGAGGGGTTGGGACACTCAGTCGTCATAATCAGCTGTAAATAAAACAACAGAAGTCTATGGTATGTCCTCATTCAGATAAGAAAACGCTTGTGTAGCTGCTCTGGATGGAGTCCAAGCTGAAACAGAAGGAACGATTGAATCAACAGGAGAAAAAAACTGTGTTTGTATTGTGTCTAATGAAATGTGTGTGTGTGTGTGTGTGTGTGTGTGTGTGTGTGTGTGTGTGTGTGTGTGTGTGTGTGTACAAGCTGTAGCAGTGTAAAACCTTCCCGTTTAATTAGTACGATAAGCATAAGCATGGCGACAGGGCCTGGCAACAATTGATCTGACATGGACACAAACTCTGAAGCTTATTTACTTCAAACTCTTTGTTGTTATAGGTTTATTGATCCGATCTGTTTAATTATAACTGAATGGAGTCTTAATGGAGTTCTTATTAGCATATTTCTGTCTCATTTTTCACTTCAGATTAATTAATTAAGATTAAGTCATTTGTGTCCATGTTCATGAGAAACAGTTAGGATTTAAAGAAGTAGTTGACTCAAAACTGAAGATTTGTTGAAAAAGTACTCACTCTCAGTCCATACAAGATGTGATGAGTTTGTTTCTTCATCAGATTTGGAGGAATGTGTCTCTGCATCACTCGCTCACCAATGGATGCTCTGCAGTGAATGGGTGCCGTCAGAATGAGAGTCGAAACAGCTGAAATCTGCACAGATCAAGCACAGTGCGAGACAACAGGTGATGGACTTTTTCACTGGAGGAAGCGTTATTATGGATTATGGACTAGTATTTAAGTTAAAAACATCTTAATGATGGATTTGTTTCTTACAAACACACAGCTTTTGCCAACCTCTCGGATATCCTGATGGTGAGGACATTTTCAGCAAATTCTAAATTTTTGTTCTTTATTGAGATCTTTGTGATTAAAGATGAAAACACCCTCAGTTATTGCAACCAATCAAATCATTCAGCCAAGCAGTCAGCAAATCACATCAATTATTTTCTTCAAATCAACCTATTAAACAAGCCAATTTAACTCTGTGTGTGTGTGCGCGCGCGTCAGTGACTGTTTGATAAATGTCTCCTCGTACACATCATAAATCTGAGCTTGTTGGCGAGTTAACCCCCCTCAACCCATAGATATTTTTAGACCCATGAGCCTCCAGTGTGGTGTGTGTGTGTGTGTGTGTGTGTGTGTGTGTGTGTGTGTGTGTGTGTGTGTGTGTGTGTGTGTGTGTTGTGTCGTGTGTGTGTGTGCGTTGTTGTGTGTGTGTCGTGTGTGTGTGTGCTGTGTGTGGTTGGTCTGTGTGTCGTCTGTGTGTGTGTGTCTGTGTGTGTGTGTGTGTGTGTGTGTGTGTGTGTGCGTCTGTGTGTGTGTGCGTCTGTGTGTGTGTGTGTGTGTGTGGTTGTGTGTGTGTGTGTGTGTGTGTGTGGTGTGTGTGGTGCGTCTGTGTGTGTGTGTGTGTGTGCGTCTGTGTGTGTGCGTCTGTGTGTGTGTGTTGTGGTTGCATTAGAGTGCTTGTCAGAAATATAGTTGTTTTCTGGGAAGGCTGCCGGGCTGCTTGTGGGTTCATGCGTCTCAGAGCAACAAAACCACAACATCTCTCTCACTCGCGCTCTTCATACAGATGCAGTTTTTTCTTAAACATTAGTGGAATGTTTCTGTATGATTGAAACGCGGCTGCTGCTTTGATTTTGCTGGTAGCGTGGTTTGTGTGGTCTGCGTGTGTGAAGCTAAAGTTTGCCAAACAACAAGCTACTCCTAATTTAAAGTAGTGGAATTACAGTCAAGCATCCCTTTTAGCACTAAGTTCTTCGCAAATGCTGGCTAAATACAGCAAAGCTTTTTGAAGGAACAGCATCTGTTTAAATAGGGAGTATTGCTGTAAAAAAGCAAACAATTTGTGTCATTCTCAGTGTAAAAGAAGAAGCACACTTTTACCTTTTTACTTGTTCACCAATGGATGCTCTGCAGTGAATGGGTGCCGTCAGAATGAGAGTCTGATAAAAACATCACAATAATCCACAGCACTCCAGTCCATCAGTTAACATCTCGTGAAGCTTCCTGTTTGTAAGAAACAAGTCTTTAAACCTTTACTTTTGGCTAAAAAAATTGAGTCCATAATCCATAATAATGCTTCTTCCAGTGAAAACGTCCATCTCCTGTTTTCTCTCACATCAGAATCCACTCACATATTTATTTAGAGCTGTTTTGGACCATTTTGGTAAACGGTGCAGATTTCTCTCCTGATTCAGACCAGACCCCCTTTTCTCCGGGGGAAGCGTTATTATGGACTATTTTAGCAATGGTTTAAAGTTAAAACGCCTTAATGCTGGATTTGTTTCCAGCTTTTGTCTTCTCCAGATGTTAACTGATGGACTGGAGTGCTGTGGATTATTGTGATGTTTTTATCAGACTCTCATTCTGACGGCACCCATTCACTGCAGAGCATCCATTGCTGAGACACTGATGCAGAGACATTTCTCCAAATCTGATGAAAACACAAACTCATCTAACTCATCTTGAAGGGCCTGTGGCTGAGTAAATGTTCAGCAAATTACAATTTTTGGTGAACTATTACCTTAAATATTTCACTACAGAAAAGAAGCATGGACAAATGAATCAGTGAATCTTTTAATTGATTCAGTGCATTCAACCATCGATAAGAACCGATCGAATCAACAGAAAAGTAGTGTTTTGTTATAGAAAAAAATGAACTTACTAAAGACTTTTCAGACCGGTGGCGAGTGGCGACTAACGCTCAGCGATGTGATGTTTTACAGGTTTCTATTCTGCTGAGTGCAAATTCCACTCCCTCACTGGGGCGTTATACATGCGGCCATATCTCAAAATACACACACTGCCACTGTGTGTAGACGTCTGAACTGCAGTCATGTGCGTCTCTGTTGTTATTCAGTGTGTGGGAGAGTATTTGTGTTGTTGTGTGTGTGTGTGTGTGTAATGAGCCCTTTGGGTATGTTGTGTTGTGTGTGTGGTGGTTGTTTGTGTGTGTGTGTGTGTGTGTATGTTGTGTGGTGTGTGTAATGTGCCCTCTGGGTATGTTGTGTGTGTGTTGTTATTCAGTGTGTGTGTGAGTATTTGTGTTGTTGTGTGTGTGTGTGTAATGTGCCCTCTGGGTATGTTGTGTGTGTGTGTGTGCTGTGGTGGTGTATGTGCCATGGTGTTGTTGTGTGTGATGTGCCTCGGGTGTTGTGGTGTGTGCGTGCGTGCGTGCGTGCGTGTGTGTGTGTGTGTGTGATGTGCCCTCTGGGTATGTTGTGTGTGTGTGTGTGTGTGTGTGTGTGTGTGTAAGTGTGCCCTCTGTGGTATGTTGTGTGTGTTTTGGTGATGCTGTGGTGTTGTGTGTGGTGTGTGGTGTGTTGTGTTAATGTGCCCTCTGGGTATGTTGTGTGTGTGTGTGTGTGTGTGTGTGTGTGTGTGATGTGCGTGCGTGTTGTGTGTGGTGTGTGTGTGTGTGTGTGTGTGTAATGTGCCCTCTGGGTATGTTGTGTGTGTGTGTGTGTGTGTGTGTAATGTGCCCTCTGGGTATGTTGTGTGTGTGTGTGTGTGTGTGTGTGTGTGTGCTGTGTGCGTGTGCTGTGGTGTGTTGTGTGTGTGTGTGTGTGTGTGTGTGTGTGTGTGTGTAATGTGCCCTCTGGTATGTGTGTGTGTGTGTGTGTGTGTGTGTGTGTGTGTGTGTGTGTGTGTGTGTGTGTGTGTGTGATGTGCCCTCTGGGTATGTTGTGTATCTGCGTGTGTTATGGTCAGTATGTTCTCTAGCAGGACAATGGAGACAGGAAATGTATCTGGCGATGGGAAGGGAGTTGCTATGCAGTTTTGTGTTGTGTGTGTGGTGTGTGTGTGTGGTCTCTGATGCTATCAATAGGAAATCCTCCACTATACAGTATGGGACTGTACATGGATTGTTGTTAATTATGTCTGCTGGTGGTTTTGTTTGTTTATCAGTCTTAATTAAGAGACCTTTAATCTAAAAATCTGATTACTGTACATTTGAAATGATCCCATATCTCATTGTGGAATCAACCAGCCTATAACATCAACTTAAAACAAACCATTTTACTTGCATTATCTGATGTATTTCCAAGAAAAACAGCATGTACGATGTGACAAAAAATAATATGAATAGAAACGTGAATAATAAGAAATGGGTGTAATAGAAGTGTGTAATAAAAAAATAAACATCTAATTGCATTTTGATGCTGTTTACCTTTGTATCCAATTGAATTATAGAACACAAATACAATGGAAGCCATCAATCACCCCCGGATTTGAACCAGTGACCTTGCTGACCCCGACCCCGAACCATCAGGCCACAGATGGCTGCCTTCAGTGAGTAAGAAACACATCTGTATGTGCACGCTGGGAAAGCAGAGCTTGTGAAGTAAAGGTATGTTACAAAATATCACACTACTCATACTAGTAATGCAGTATATATGCATGCAATTTGCCAACTTGTGCACTATACAACTAGAACATTATGTGAGAAATTATATCCCACAATGCACTGCAGCTCAAACTGATGTGCCATGAATATCAACCACAATGTCGTTTTGACTCATTATTTGGTCTCAAATTTTTACTCAAAATTGGATTAAAGTGCTTCTATTATGGATTTTTGAAAATGATCTTTCATGCAGTGAGTAACAGCTGTAAGTGAATGGAAAGCTTTAAATCTGAAAGTGCACCGTGTATAAAGTTATTGTCTCTCAAAAGAAAGAGTCGACTCTGAATCATTGAAACGAGTCGTTTTTAAAACCAATCCCAAGCCGCTTGCCCGCCCACTAGTTGTTCTTTTCACATTGGTCTGAATGAAAATGCAAATTCATTCTTTGCCGCTAGGTGGCGCTTTTGGAGCGGTAAAATAGTGGTTTCCCGGTAACGCTGTACACAAAGCAGCACTGCGCTGGCTTTACAGGCAAGAAGAAATGAAAATGAGACCAATCACCACAGATTAGCATCATGCAAAGAAGGGGTTTGGAAATATTAACCGTTGAGTGAATCCTTTGGGAGTCGTTGAGCAAGTAAGCTAAAAAATAAATGCATATTATAAGACAATGAAAGTGTTTTTTGACCTTGCATGCGTGTGAACCTGTTATTGGGGACTCCCAAAACCAAAATATGAACCTTTTATTACCCATAATAGGGGCACTTTATATTTCGAGGTTATAACTCGTCACTTGTTGAATTAAAAATGCCACAAACTGTGACAGCATACTACAGTTTAAAGCATTTAGTATTGTATACTGTTTCATATAGTCATTTTTTTCATGAAAAAATGAAAAAAGTATACAGCATATAGTATGTCCTTTTGTAGAATTTACCTCCCAAAATCGGCTCAAATCAATATGAAAATAAGCAGTTTTTTTTTAGTTGTCTCTAATTGACGGATATAACTCAAGGATGTTATTATGAAATTAAAGTTGGCGTCAGTGGCTAGACAGAATGAGGTAAGCACCTGTTTATATGCGCTGAGTGCTGTGATTGGTCAGATGAATACACTCCACCCCACATTTCGTTAGGAATTCTATTAGTAAGCACAGACTTTGAACATGAATAAAATGATCCTCAAGTTCTAGTGAATGTTTGGATGCAGACAAAGACTGCCCTTAGGGTTTAGACTTAAATTAAACAGCTTTAAGACATTCACACATGCAGATCTGATGACTGTTACTTCTCTGACCTGATGACGGGTTTATAGTCATGTGTTTCGCTCAACTGGATCTGCTACACACACACACACACACACACACACACACACACACTGACTGTGAAGCTTAAATGTGTGTTCACTGGCAGGAAGTCCAAGTGTGTTTCAATGGTTTGCTGATATAATTGACTTATTCATGTAGTTCAGTCCACACACACACACACACACACACACACACACACACTCACACTCACACATCACACACACACACACACACACACCACACACACTCTCACACACACACGCACTGTGAACGCTAAATGTGTTCACGGCAGGACACCACAGTGTTTCATGGTTTGCTGACATCACATTGACTTATTCATGCTAGTTCACACACGAGCACCACTCACCACCACCAGCATCACACACACACACACACACACAATCACACATCACACACACACACACACACACACACACACACACAACGCACTCTCACAACTCACACACACACACACACGCACTCACACGCACACGCACACGCACACACACACACACACACACACACTCACACTCACATGCACACACACACTCTCCACCACAGCTGGATTTCTGTATTTCCTGTCTTTGTGTAAAGGCTACACCAGACTAAGCATCTCAACACACACACAGGACCGGAAAAATAAAAAAAGTCGAGAAACCGAGGAAGTGTCCAGGGTCAAAACTCACTGTGTAAACGTCTGTCTGTAAAACAACACGTCTGAGTGGAGATTCTTGAACAGTTTGATATGTTTTGATAAAACTCTTTTAAATATTTGCTATGAAATGATTTCTCTATCCTGTCTTGGTGCACCGGTTATTAATCTTCCACTGTCGTCCAAACATCACTCAGTATTAAAAAAACACACAAAAGTGATACAAAAAAGCAGGACAAAAATATTAATAATATTAACTCAAGAAAGTACCACTGCAAAAGTTGCACACAAATAACAACTACGCTAACACTAATATGCAAAGGATCAAAACATAACAAATGTACCAATCAAAATAACTAAAGTAACAACAAAATGTATCAAAATAATTAAAAGCAAGACAAAATGTAACTAAAAAAAGGGTTTTCAGTTGTGGTCTCTATTTTTGATACATTGTATATTCGTTTTTGTGTTACTTTAGTTATTTTGTGTAATGTTTTGTAGTAATACTTTCTTGAGTTGATCTTGTGCGATAGCTTTGTACTGCCCTTGTGTATTATTTTTGTGCTTATTTAAATCCTGTATGGTGTTTGGACATCCCAATCAAATGTTACCAATCAAATGTAACATACATAAAAAACAAACAAAGTAACAAACAAACATAGTAAGTAGAACATTAACAAAATGTTATACAACAAAATACAATAACAAAACTAGCATACAATTACAATAAACATAACGTCTAATAATATGTATATATCATTGCAAATATTAAACATTAGTAATAAAATATACACTCACCGGCCACTTTATGAGGTACACCTGTTCAATTGCTTGTTAACACAACTTGCTAATCATTTAGTCATCTAGATGTGGTGAAGACGACGTTGCTGGAGTTCAAACCGAGCATCAGAACGGGGAAGAAAGAGGATTTAAGAGACTGAACGTGGAATGGTTGTTGGTGCCAGACGGACTGGTCTGAGTATTTCACAAACTGCTGATCTACTGGGATTTTCACACACAACCATCTCTAGGGTTTACAGAGAATGGTCTGAAAAAGAGAAAATATCCAGCGAGCGGCAGTTGTGTGGATGAAAATGCCTTGTTGATGTCAGAGGTCAGAGGAGAATGGACAGACTGGTTAGAGATGATAGAAAGACAACAGTAACTCAAATAACCACTCGTTACAACCAAGATCTGCAGAATACCATCTCTGAACACACAACACATCGAACCCTGAAGCAGATGGCTCCAGCAGCAGAAGACCACACCGGGTGCCGCTCCGGTCAGATAAGAACAGCACACGGAGGATACAATTCACACAGACTCAACAAAACTGGACAATAGAAGATTGTAAAACGTGATGAGTCTTGATTTCTGCTACAACATTCAGATGTAGGGTCAGAATTTGGTGTAAAGAACATGAAAGCATGGATCATCCTGCCTTGTCTCAACGGTTCAGGCTGCTGGTGGTGGTGTAATGGTGGGGGGGATATTTTCTTGGCACACTTTGGGTCCTTTAGTACCAATTGAGCATTGTTTAAACACCACAGTCTACCTGAGTATTGTTGCTGACCATGTCCATCCCTTTATGACTACAGTGTAC
The DNA here is from genome assembly GCA_027422435.1 of Schizopygopsis pylzovi. Taxonomy (NCBI): domain Eukaryota; kingdom Metazoa; phylum Chordata; class Actinopteri; order Cypriniformes; family Cyprinidae; genus Schizopygopsis; species Schizopygopsis pylzovi. The sequence continues at coordinate 54,998,076 of CM049817.1, read as the reverse complement.
CATCTTCTGATGTACTTCCAGCAGGATAATACACCGTGTCACAAAGATCAAATCATCTCAGACTGGTTTCTTGAACATGACGATGAGTTCACTTTACTCAAATGACCTCCACAGTCACCAGATCTCAATCCAATAGAGCACCTTTGGGATGTGGAGGAACGAGAGATTCTCATCATGGATGTGCAGACGACAAATCTGCAGCAACTGTGTGACGCTATCATGACAATATGAACCAACATCTCTGAGGAATGTTTCCAACACCTTGTTGAATCTATGACACGAAGAATTAAGACAGTTCCGAAGGAAAAAGTGGTCCAACCCGGTACTAGCAAGTGTACCTAATAAAGTGTCCAGTGAGTGTATCATATAATACTCAAATTTTGGTTTATCACTTGCCTTATAGACCCTTTCAGGGCCGATGTCACAATTACGTCACAGCACTAGCTGGAGGCAAAACAAAGCGAAAACTGGAGGCGGCCCAAACAGTGCAGATTTGTCTACACAAGGAGCTTCAAATATCATCTTGTTGTGATGTTGGGTGCCCGAATCGATGTAGTAGATGCTTCAATTAGAATATTTAACCATACCTGCTGTCTCTGCCAGACAAAAAACTGACGACAGCTGTGGTTAAACGCAATAAAACGAGCGGACTGGACCGAAGCCATCGTCAAACATGATCGCGTTTGCAGCGCACGCTTCTTATCAGAAAAGGTTCAATAAAGTGTTGTCTTTTGTTGTTATGGGTGTATATACTTAATCATCTGTAATTGTAGATACATTGTTGTGATTAATTGTGGCTGGAATAATAATGTAGCTGTAAAAATAGTTGCCTGTTGACATTAAAACATATATTACCTCTTCATGACTAGATAGACATGTTGAGTTTGTCTTTACTATACAGATGTGAGTCACGTGTGCGGGTCGGCCAATCTGGTTCCGTCCGTTAAAGTTAACCTTTTCACATAACAGTCGCGGTCCCGGACAGTGCGTGTGACCTTAAATGCGTGAATGAGTGTGTAGTTTGCTCGGCAAATACAAAAACAAGGAGATGAACTCTGAGTATATTTACATTTGAAATAGAATAGCGTGTGAGAGCTGTGTGTGTGTGTGTGTGTGGCGGTTGCTGCGGTTGTGTTTGTTTTGATGATCAGCCATCTTACAGCAGTATTCTGTAGAACGCCATAATAAAATAATTACACATACACACGCTGCCAACACTGCGCTCGCCCCTCCAGAAATAACATCAGCTTCCTCACTGATACACTACATTACCACCCAAGAGCCCCAACACACACACACACAGACACACGCACGCACACACACACACTCACACGCACGCACGCATGCACAGACACACACACGCAACGCACGCACGCACGCACGTACGCACGCACGCGCGCGCACACACACACACACACACACAACACACACACACACTCACACTCACACTCACACTCACACACACACACACACACACACACACACACACACACACACACACACACACACACTCTCTCTCACACACACACACACACACACACTCACATACATACACTCTCTCTCACACACAACACACACACGCACGCACGCGCACACAACACTGCGCACACACCACGCCCACACACCACGCGCACACACACACACAGACACAGACACAGACACACACACAAACACACACACACACACACACACACACACACACACACAGACACACACACTGGATAACACACACACACACACACACACACACACACACACACACACACACGCATCTCAGCATAGATCGTTTAACATGAAGCTGGAGAAAGACTGTGTGTGTGTGTGTGTGTGTGTGTGTGTGTGTGTGTGTGTGTGTGTGTTGTACAGGAAGTGCTTTCCGTGTGTGTGTGTGTGTGTGTTGTACAGGAAGTGCTTTCCACGTTAATGAGGTCACACCGCGTTATTAATCTAGTGTCAGATTCTTCCTTTCAAACACACAAACACAGACACACACAGTAATTGTATCTCAGTTTTGTAACCTGTTGAGATCATTGCAATTAAGTCTGATTATAATGATTACACAAAATTACTAATAAAAGATGTAAATGTATTTTTGTGCATGCAGTTTTTGTGTGTCAAGCCCTAAAGGCATCACACTACCCACCCTCCCACACACACACACACACACACACACACACACACACACACACACACACACACACACACACACGTACACACACACAAAGCAGTACTGCTAGAATTACATTAGAGAGAAACAGACCATTCACTTGACTGAGATTCATTTCAGGCTCATTCAGATAATTGCACATGATTACACACGCACACTCACACACGCAGAGAGGAAAACTTGAGTTGTTTATAGACCTGTGTTACATTTAATTACAACAACTACATCAGCTTTTATTGGCCATGTTGGAATTTAAAGAGACACACACACAGTTAAAATCTTGAATTACAGGGGAAAACACTCAGTTACACACATGCACCCTACTGAGTGTGTGTGTGTGTGTGTGTGTGTGTGTGTGTGTGTGTGTGTGTGTGTGTGTGTGTGTGTGTGTGTGTGTGTGTGTGTGTGTGTGTGTGTGTGTGTGTGTGTGTGTGTGTGTGTGTGTGTGTGTGTGTGTGTGTGTGTGTGTGTGTGTGTGTGTGTGTGTGTGTGTGTGTGTGTGTGTGTGTGTGTGTGTCTGTGTGTGTGTGTGTGTCTGTGTGTGTGTGTGTAATTGCCCCCCAGGTCTGTGTTTTTTCTCTATCTACACACTTGTTGTGTAGGTAAACACACAATCAGCTGTGTTACATTCAAGCAATATACAGTTTATTCTGCTTTGCTTCTTCTCCTGTCTGACTCCAAGTTTCCGTTTCATATTTCATGTTTCGTCCTCATGTAAAGCTCTTTTCTACACGTGTGTGTTTGATTAGACGACCTCATGGAAATTGCAAAAAAGAC
>CM049817.1:54987632-54990132 GCA_027422435.1 Schizopygopsis pylzovi | reverse complement strand
TTCAGTTGACAGGCACACATTTCTTTATTTTGCTACATTATTGTTGCAAATAAAATTATTTTACTTACAAATATAATGTGTACTTGTTTTTTATTTTTTTTATTTATGAATTAATTAATTTGTTTATTTAAAAATAAACTTAATGTATTTATTTATTTTTGCACTTATATATTTACTTATGAATAAATGCATTTATTTATTTATTTTATTAACTTATTTATGAATGGACATATTTATTTATGCATCTTTATGTATTTATTTTACGTATGAATTAATTGATGTTGTAAAAAATTTTATTTGTTTGTTTCTTTGTGCATTTAATTATTTGATAATGCATTAATTTATTTATTTATGCATGCAGTTATTTATTAATGAATGCATGAATTGTCCCCATTTATTCATGAGTAAATGAATGCATTTATGTATTTATTATTGAATTATCTAATTAATTTGTTTTAGTTATTTACTTAGTTACAATATATAGTTAGTGGTCAGTACACAAAATAGTGAAATTGTGCCACTCACCTGAAGCGTGTAACACACTCGACTCACTAGTGATGCTAACAGAGTTTGGGGGAAATTAATATTGTGCAAAATAGTATTTTTCAGTATTGAATGAAACAAAAATATATATAGCCAACGTCTGTTTCAGCTTGTCTGCAATAAAGCGTGTTTTACCACATGACACTGGTATAATTGACTCATTCTGGTTTCTGCTGTGTGTGTTATGCTGAGAGTCTTGCGGTACAGTAATTCTGACTGTGGTTCTTTGACCTCCAGACTTAATGCATTCAACGTCTGTTTCACTGCTGAACATCAGGACTGAGGAAGAGTGTGTGTGTGTGTGTGTGTGTGTGTGGTGTGTGTGTGTGTGTTGTGGTGTGTGGTGGTGTTGGTGGTGTGGTGGTGTGGTGTGTGTGTGTGTGTGTGTGTGTGTGTGTGTGGGAGAAACAGTAACCTACAGCATCCTTCTTAACACATGCATTCTCAGAAGAGACTGATCTGAAGTGATTAATAGGCCATATGAAATGTGCATTTTTCAGTTTTATATATAGTGTTAAAGGGGTCATCGGATGAAAAATTCACTTTACATGTTTGAATATAAATGTGTGTTAGAAGTGTGTGTGTACACATCCATCCTATAATGATACTAATCCACCCAGTGTTTTTTTTAAATCCCTATTTTAAAATCTTCTTTCTCAAGTCAGGCTGTTCTGAGAGTCCTGTCAGAATGATGTAGTTCTGTACAGGCCCCTCCCACAATAGTTGATTGACAAGACCGTCTTACCTTAGCCCCGCCCCCTGAGTGAACTGAGAGCTGTCCGCCTCCGGTGCAGGGGAAGCGATTGATGCGTTCTGTTGCTGGATGTAATAATTAATATAGCAGTCGTCATTTACTCCCGATATATGAGCCGCTGAAGACAATTAAAGTACTTTCAGTTTTGAAGGGAATGTGCCGATCCCGATCTGTCTAAATGCGTCTATGTTCGCGCGAATCATTCGTGATCCAGCTTCATCTACAGAAAAGTGAGTATAACGTTTTTTATGAATCCTTGCAAATCGCCTTTCCCCATAATGTGCTACACACTGAAAAATAAGGGTTTACAATTGTACCTTTTGGGGTACAACAGCTTGTCCCTGGAGCAGTACCCTTAAAAGGACATATTTGTACCTTTTTTACCCTTATAGGTACATTCTGTGTGTAATTAGCCAGTTTCACGGCTGAAGTTAACAGTCGTAGCCCTACCGAGGAGAGGGGCGGAGTCAGCAGAGCTCATTAGCATTTAAAGGGACATGGACTGAAACAGCTTGCTGAAACAGAGCTGATTTTAAAGGTAAAAAAGGTGTTTTTTACACTACAATTGAGAGATTTTAACCAAAGTATTTTACAGACTTTTCATTAAGACCCTAAAGAATCATATCAACTTGTGGAAAATGGGCGTCCGATGACCGCTTTAAAGTTTGTATTAATATTAGCATTTATTTTAGATATTTTATTTATTTGTGTAGTACTTTAGCTACTTTTTTTTTTTTTTGCTTTTAAAACTACTATTTGTGTATTTGTATTTTATAAATTTTTTACATTACCATTAATATTATTATAAATATGATTCTAATTATATTTCAGTGTATTATTAGTATTTTCATTTCAAATTTTTGTGACATTTTTCGTAGTTTTCTTTTGTACTTATTTAATTATTAATTTTGTATTTTAATATTATTATAAATATGACTATATTTGTATTTTCAGTGTATTGTTAGTATTTGTGTTTTTACATTTTAGTTTAATTTGTAGTGATATGTACTTTTGTTATTTTTAATTATTAATATTATTAGAAATATTACTATATATTTTCAGTCTATTGTTAGTATGTTGGTTAGTATGTATACTTACATTTATATAAACTAAAGTCTGAAACTTTTTAATTATTTTTATTTATTGACAAAAGCAAATGACAAATTACTAAAAATGAAACTATTGCTTAAACTGAACTATTTT
>CM049817.1:54985910-54987532 GCA_027422435.1 Schizopygopsis pylzovi | reverse complement strand
TCTGTGAACGGATGGTTCACGTTATTTCATAAAGCGAATTACGAAACGACAATGAATTCTCCTAAAGTTACTGTTCCACCTCATGCGAGCCGCTGCCAGCATTCATCCCCTGCCTTCGTTACGGCGCTTTAGAGTCTCACACGGGACGGAGTTTGAGCCCAAAGAGCCCTCGGGGTCTAAGCTACACACCAGTGGACGATGACATCATGTGAGGGCACACACACACACACACACACACCTCAGACTATGTGTGTGTGTGTGTGTGTGTGTGTGTGTGTGTGTGTGTGTTCCGGCCATCTTGAGTTTCCTCCAGGCCCCTGGCTGTCGTGACTCTCTGTGTGTGTGTGTGTGTGTGTGTGTGTGTGTGTTTTCCTCGGCTGTCGTGCGCTCACAGAGCTGGAACATGTTTCTAGGGGAGCTTTTAACAAGCGATCACGTTTACCAACTGACTCACACTGACTAATGCAATACAACACTGCACACACACACACACACACACACACACACGCACGCACGGCAGAGTTAGTGGGGAGAGTCACGCTAATGGCTGAGAGTGTGTATTGTTTGTTATTTAGAGATATAGAAATGTTTGAGGTTGGTAAGAACTTTAATCTTTTTGAAGTCTTTTCTTCTCACCAAGGCTGCATTTATTCGATCAAAAATACAGTAAAAAAGTGAAATGTTATTGCTATTTAAAGTAACTGTTTTCTATGTGAATATATATTAAAATGAATTTACTTCTGTGATCAAATCTGTATTTTCATCATCATTACTCCAGTCTTCAGTGTCACATGATCTTCAGAAATCATAATAATATACTGATTTACTGCTCAACAAAAATTTCTGATTATTATCAATGTTGAAAACAGTTGTGCTGCACAATATTTTTGTGGAAACTGTGATATATAAAATTTTTCAGGATTCTCTTATGAACAGAAAGTTCAAAAGAAGAGTGTTTAATTCAAATAAAATATTAGTAACATTATAAAAGTCTTTACTGTGACTTTTGGTGTTTCAAATCTGTCCTTGATATATAAAAGACAAGTATACATTTATTTAAAACAATATTACTGAGCCTGAAGTTTTTAATGATAATATAGTTTAAATGTACTCAAAGGGCTAGTGTGGCTGTAGTTCTGTGATTTGTTTAAATAGTGAGTGCTGTTTATTGTATAGAGTTTTCACTGAGGTTGTGTTTTTTCTCATATCTTGAAATTCTTAAAATTCAGAATTTTCCCCTCATCATTTAGAGTTTATATTTCAAAATACTTTGTGGAATTGTGGAATTTTTCCATAATAATTCCGTTTATATCTAGCAAATCTGAGTTTATAAATAATTTCTGCCTTTTTTTCAGAATTACGAGACATAAACTCTGAGATTAAAACTCACAGTTGCTAGAAAAAAGTCACAATTATGAGATAAAAAGTCAGAGTCACCTTTTTAAAGTTTAATTTTCAGTGAGGTTTTGTAGTTTAATAATTTGAGGTTTAATTTACTTTAAATGTGACTAATTGCAGATTAACAGTTGTTTAAAACAGACAGTAGTCTGTTTGACCAATGGGACTGTATACTTTTAAGTGTACTTGAAATGTGTACCTAAAATTAAAAGTGCTCACTGACT
>CM049817.1:54905910-54970910 GCA_027422435.1 Schizopygopsis pylzovi | reverse complement strand
CTGTCCTCGTTATTTGTTTCCGTTTGCGGTATAAGTTATAAGTCAAAAGTGCGCATTTGCATAACGTTTGTGTTTTAAGAGTGTATAAATCTTGGGTTCAAATGTATTCGGTTAAACTGTTAGTTCGTTAAACAGAAAAAAACAACAACTCCAAATGCACAGAAATCTCTAAACTGTTCTCTGTCTCTCTTTGTTACCCATAAAACTGAAAACAAGAAATTACAAATGTTTGCGTAAAGTATTGATGCTTATATTTACTATTAAGTTTTTGCGTTGTGTGACATGTTAATTGTCTTAATCTATTACAGGCCTGTATCTGATATTGACAGGTGTCTGTCAGTCATATCAAATGCAGTGAAATTAATTATGTAATCTGTTTTAATGCTATCATAAATAGCACGGCTTTATTATACAGATTCATCATTTTTATTGGAAGAAAATATGGAGCTGACTGTATGATTTCTTCAGTATATTATCTGTTTTGTATCTCTGATGTATGTGATTTTGAATCAGGTGAAAGATGCCGCCCGGGACAGATGACCCTCGTAAACTCTTCATCCTCACCACGGCGGGAAACTACTTCAGTCTGGACACAGCAGCGTCTCTGTGCAGCTGCCGTCCTCTGGAGAACTTCTTAGATGATGGTAATGAATTCCTGCTGACCGTCACCAGAAACACAGATGAGCTGCAGTTCTCAAACAAGGTGCCGTGAGTCACATACAGTGTCATATACCTCAGTGTTTTACACACAACACATTACAAATATTGATATTTCTGCTAACTGACAATATGTGAATATATTTAGCATTTTGTCTTTCGCTACTCCATTTGATAGCATGCATTAACTAGTGTTATTTCAGTCATTTATATACTCTTATGGTATTTATTCATATTTTGAATCAATTTATATATATATATATATATTTAGTTTTTATTATATTTTTATATTTATTGTAAGTTTTATAAGTAAATTATAAATAAGTGTTTGTAGTTTTGTCATGTTCTTTTGAAATTTTATTAATTTTTAATATTTTTTATTTAGCTTTAACTTATTATAATTTTAATTTTGGTCAATTAAAATGTAATGGTTAAATAAAAGGTGCATTAAAATCACTACAGTATTCATGATAATTAGCAAAATGTCTAAAATTTTTCAATAAATGGTGAATGTTCAGTATATCACTCAGCTCTGCATTCAGCAGCCAAACATTGTTATGACTCACCTTGTGTCTGTGTAGCTGGAGAACATGGACTGTGACAGCAGGGTTCTGCTGTTCTTCAAACCTCACCCGTGTGTGGTGTCCGAGGAGAACCTGCACCGATCCGTCCTGGTGTCCTCCATGCTGGAGTCTCCCATCAGCACCCTGTACCAGGCCCTGAGACAGGTCTACGGCCCCGTTCTGCTGCAGGTCAGACACGCACGCACGCACGCACGGACACACACACAGACACACACGCACAGACACAGACACACCACACACACACACACACAGACACACACACACACAGACACGCACACACACACACACACACAGACACGCACACACACACACACACACACACACACACACAGACACACACACACAGACACGCACGCACAGACACGCACACGCACACACGCACACACACAGACACACACACACACACACACACACACACACACAGACACACACACACACACACACACACACACACACACACACACACACAGACACGCACACACACACACACAGACACGCACACACACACACACAGACACGCACACACACACGCACACACACACACACACACACACACACACACACACACACACACACACACACAGACAGAGACACACGCAGACACACACACACACACACACACACACACACACACACACACACACACAGACACGCACACACACACACACACACAGACACGCACACACACGCACACACACAGACATGCACACACACACACACAGACACACACACACACAGACACGCACACACACAGACACGCACACACACACACACACACACACACACAGACACGCACACACACACACATGCACGCACGCACACGCACACACACACACACACACACACACACACATGTTTACTTAGCTATCTAAATGGGGACTCTCCATAGGCATAATGGTTTTTATACTGTACAAACTGTATATTCTATCCCCTACAACTGCCCCTATCCCTAAACCTAACCATCACAGGAGACTTTTTACATTTTTACAATTTCTAAAAAACTTTGTTTAGTTTATTTTTAAACCTGTTTTACAAATGAGGACGTCCCCAAATGGAGGTTTTTGGAGAATTTGTCAGGTTTACCTCACTTTTGGGTACAAATTTGTCCCCAAAATATGGTTAAGTAGGTACACACACACACACAGACATGCACACACACACACAGACACACGCACACACACACACAGACACCACACACACACACAGACACGCTACACACACATGCACAATGCACCGCACACACACACGCACGCACACACACACACACACCAGCACACACACAGACACGCACAGACACACACGCTCACACACACACACACACACACACACACACACACACACACACACACACACAGACACGCACACACAGACGCGCACGCACACGCACACACACGCACACACACAGACACACACACACAACACGAATGTGAATTTGCTGTTGGGTATGTAATGTGTGTTGTGTATGTTTTCTGCAGGATGACAAATGGAGTCAATCGTTCGACTCGAAGCTTCAGTCTCTGCTCATGGATCTAGAGGTCGGGCTGGGCTCTGTGCTCAGACACTCACACCCAAAGGATTCTGGGAAACGGGGTCATTCGGAGACGGATGTGTCGAGTGAGTTCTCATGGCTGAGAGATATCATGTTGATTTCCCCAGCTTGTGTTTTTGTGTATTTATCCTCACACACTGGTGTGTGCAGGTATCATGACCCCTCTGGATGAGTTCATCTTCTGGGCTGATGTCAGTCGCTCCGGAGAGCAGAGCCGAGAGAGAGACCGAGCAGCACACTTCTCAGAGCTCTTCACAACGATAGAGAAGGTACATAATCATGAACTCTTATTTCTAGTATTATTTATATACTATTATAGTATTTAATATTTCAATGAGCTTTTCCTTTATTTTTTCAGATTTCATTTTAGTTAAAGTTTTAGTAATTTAATGTGCTTTTGTCATTTTTATTATTTTAGTTTTTATTATTTCTATTTGGCTAGCTTTAATTTCAGTTTTCAACTTTTTATTTCAGTTAGTTTCCAAGTTAACATTTAATTTGAGTTTAAAGTAATTTTATTATGATCTATTGTCATTTGCATTATTTTTGTTTTTTATATTCCTATTCAGCTTTCATTTATATATTTTTTAAGCTTTAGTACTTTCAGTACTTTAGCTTAAACTTATTTTATTTCAGTAAATAAATTATGTGTTATGTCTTTTGTCGTTGTTATTATTATTTAATATTTCTATTTAGGTTTAATTACATTTTTATTTCAGTTTTAGTGATTTAGTGACTTCAACTTATTTTATTTCAGTTAGTTTCTAAAGTAACGGTTTTTAAAAGGGATTTAAGTTTTTTTTTAAATTTTATTTTATGTGCTTTAGTAATTTTATTATGTGTTTAATATTTAGATTTATTTCAGTTTTAGGACATTCAGTACTTTTTATTTCAGTTAATGTCAAGATAACATTTCAAATTTTTCTAAAGTTTTTTGAGTAATTATGATCTGTTCTTTTGTCATTTTTATGACTTTTTCAATATTCCTATGTAGCTAAATGTTTAATAGTTTAATTAATTATAGTTCTTCAACTTAGTTTTGTTGCAATTAGATTTCTAGTTCTACTGTAAGTTTTTTTTTAAGTTTAAGTTTTTAGATAATATTTATATTTTATTTAATTTCAATTATTTTAATGACTTTTTAATTGTTTAGTTTAATAATAATAGATTCATATTTAGTTAACAATAACAACACAGGTGTCCATGAGCTGGCTGTTTACATCAACTTTAAATCAGATCCAATCTGTTTTATGAGGACTTGTGGCGGCAGGTGACGTCACATTAATTAGCATATTTATGACGTCATTGCAGACGAGTTTTGGCACTTCAGATCTGTTCTTCTCTATGAACTGTCACATACTGCAATACAACTGAATGCCTAATAAAGCTGTTCATATTTTCTGTTGTCACACATAAAACAGGTATAAATGATGACTAAACACGACCCATTAATACTACATGTTAACCAGGAATCATTCTCACTATACTCCTTAAATCCTGATTAATAATCTCAACATCGTCTGATAAAATCAACATCATCTGAAGTCATGCTCGTGTGTGTGTGAGCGCGGGAGCTGATTGCAGCGGGCGATGTGGATATTGTGGCGGGCAAACGTGTGGGAAACACTGGAGGAAACATCCGGTTTTAAACCTCTTCAACTGTGAATTGTGTTTTTGTGTCAGGACTACAGTAATCTGGACAGTTTCAGTCTGGTGGAGGTACTGGACCTGATTGAGAGCACCCGTGAGACAGTAGATGATGTGTGGAAACAAAATGAGCACGCCCCCTACCCAGAGACCCGCATGATCCGACTCATGGATGTAACAGGTGCACACATCAGACACGGGGCCAGTTTTACTAAACAGGGCAAATTAGCACGAGAGCGCAATTCCACAACAGCGCCGATGCGTGTGGAAATATCTGCAGGTGATTTACTTTCAACGTGCCAATTAAAGAACACAGTCGCAACATCTCATTTCCATAATAACCAAGCAATCTACCAAGTGCAGCGTAAATTAGCGTAAGGATATGTTCGGATTCGGATTCAAATGTGTTCTTCTGGCATTCCAAATACATGAATACCTGTGTAAAAACTCCTCTCTTCTAACACTGTTCTCTGTTCTCTGCGGTGTCTCCTCCTAGCAACAACAAATGCAGCCATTTCAAGCACAAAATAGTTTAAGACATGCTTTATTTGAGTGTTAAATAATGGCACAAATACCAGTAATTTGACGAGTGCAACCGTTAGTAAATCACGTTGTGTGATTCATTTGAATACTCTCCTCCCATAAATATTGTGTCTGAAAGGGAAACTCCTACAAATGCATATTCAATAAGGTCAGATGCAAAAATAACTGTCCAGGCCTTTTCAGCGCAAATTCGTCTTTAGTAAATCCTAAAAGCACTATTTTAATGCCAAAAGACGGTTTGCGCTGGGGAAAGCTGTTGTGAAACTGGCCCATGGCTGCTAAGTGATAATGATGCTTGACTTATTAAATATCCAATAAAGTCCTAATAACGTTTCTGATCTATATGCATTTACAGGCGGAGCTCTCGGCAGGTTTGTACAGAGGAAGTTGAGTGCCCTGCGCTTGTGGGACGATCCATATTTCACAGTCAGGGAGGGGCTTAAAGGGGGCGTGGCTGTCTGTGAACAGTGGGTGGTGGCCTGTGAACACCTGACCGGTCAGGTGTGGAAACGCTACTCACCTCATCCATGGAGCGGAGAGAAGCACCGCCCACAGGGGCTGCAGAGCCTCGCCCAGCGATTGGAGGAGGTCAGACGATGCCTGTCAATCATCTCATGCAGTATAATCTAGTGCGTTACCTCATGAGGTGTGTGTGTTTTAGGTGCTGCAGGTTCGATCTGAGAGTGAGAAACTACAGCGGTTGTTATCTGGAGGGAAGCTGCAGGTTTCTGCCGCACGTGTGTATCAGCCTTTCACAGGACTCAACCCTATACACTACAACCCTTATACTGAGGTACACGAATGCACAGAATCTTCACTATTATATTGAATATTTGATATGTCACTCAGCCGTATCACTGTATATCTGTGTTCAGCCCTTATGGAGAGCTGCAGTGTCTCAGTTCGATCGACTCATCGCTCCAGCAGAACAGGAAGCAGCTGGAAAACTCAAGACCTTCATAATCGATGCCCAGGACAGTCCACAGCAGGTACACACAATCACACAAGTCTTGATTATCCAGACATTTGACTTTGTGTCCTTATCACGGCTTATTCTAGCCAAGAGTCACCCACTTAGACAGAAAGAGACCATCTTGACTGAGTGCGGGTGAATAGCTGAAACAACAAAAATAGACAAAATAATAGACAAAATATGGACATTACACTACTGTTCAAAGGTTCAGGGCCCAGTAAGACTTTTTAAGGAAAGTATACACTTTTATTCATGAAGGACGCATAAAATTGATCAAAAGGGGCAGTAAAAATTCCTAATAAATGCTGTTCTTCTGTATTTTATAATCATCAAAGAATCCTGTAAATTAAAATGTATCAGTTTCCACAAAAATATTCAGCAGCACAACTGTTTTCAAAAAGAAAATATTCAGAAATGTTTAAGCAGCAAATCACAGGAATACATCTGAACATATATTCACGTAGAAAACAGTCATTTTAAATTGTAATAATATTTCACAATATTACTGTTTTTAATGTATTTTTAATCAAATACATGGTGAGCATAAGAAGTTCTTTCAAAAACAATCAAAATCTTAATGACTCCAAACTTGTGAATGGTGGTGTATTAATAGATGCACATAAATATTCGGTTGTTTACCGGCGGACGGTTATAAACCCATGCATCTTGACTCATTCAGTTACCTAATTGCAAATCTTCCAGTTATTCTAGATCTTCTAGAATATAATCATGCCGCTTTGCAAAAGCTCTTTCAGTTTTCATGTGCAGTGTGCATCGTGATGTTTGTGGTTGAGAGCAGATGAACTCTCAGACATTCAGATGCACGCACAGCTGTACACTGTTGTTGTCTTGTCTTGGTTTCAGCTGCTGCAGGTGTTTCAGAAACACAGAGATCTGATCAAACGACCCACCATTAGCAAAGAACTGCAGCCGGAGAGAGAGACGCTCCTCACACGACTGCTGGACTACAACAAGGGTCAGATCACACACACTGAGATTCACTTCCTCGCTCACTACTGTCTACATAGGCAACATCCCAACTCAAACGAAACCTCATAAACCAGATTGGAAATGCTCAAATATATGAGATATCTTAAAAGTCAGAATGTCCACATTCTGAAGAGTGTTTCATGCTAGCGGTGTTGTTGTTGTGCAGGACTGCAGGTGGATTTTGAGAGCCGTTGTCACGGTGCTCCAGGAGAGAAAACCGGCCCTCTATCGGGACGAAACCTTCCTGAGGTCGTCAACAATATTGTGTGGGTCAGACAGCTGCTGCTTAAGGTGCAGACACACAGATGAATGCCATAAACTCATATTCATTTGTATTAAAAGGTGCATGTACACAAAGGTGCATGCTTTGTCAATGGTAGCGCTCGCTAACTTGCTCACGTACTCCTCTCTGTACCAGTCACAACAGACTTGGCCAGCTGACCAATCAGAGCAGAGTAGGCTTATGGAAGAGGGTTTTAGAATCCTTAAGCTCAGAACTGCTTCGAACAAGTCTTGTTGAAATCATTGATAAATGACTTTAATATTAATTGTATATTCTGAGAAAATGTCAATGTTTTCTGACCTTAGATGCATTTAAACCTGTTGTAGGGGACTCCAACACAATATTAGAACACTTAAAAAATCCTGCTTTTTAAATGAACCATTTGAAAGAACATTGAAAGTGGTGAAGAACTTGAATTGGTCATTAGTTACAGCAGCTGAAGTGTGTGTGTGTAGGTGGAGGACTCTCTGAAGATGGCAGACGCGTTGCTCTCTGATCTGCATGGGTTCCGGTCACTGGTCCGTTTCTGTGATGAGCTGCAGGAGCAGATGAGATCGTATGAGCAAGAGCAGTTTGAAGACTGGACCAGAGACCTGCTGTCAGGACTCTCCGATCCCAAATCTGGAATCAGGTTAGCACACACACAACACATGTGCACGCACGCACGCATGCACGCACGCACGCACACACACACAACACACGTGCACGCACGCACGCACGCACACACACACAACACACGTGCACGCACGCACACACACACACACACACACACACACATACACACACACACACACAACACATGTGCACGCACGCACGCACGCACGCATGCACGCACGCACACACACACAACACACGTGCACGCACGCACGCACACACACACACACACACATACACACACACACACGCGCACGCATGCACACACACACACACACACACAACACATGCACACGGACGCACACACACACACACACACACGCACACGGACGCACGCACACACACACACACACAGAACACGCACGCACGCACGCACGCACGCACGCACGCACACACGCACGCACACACACACACACACACAACACATGCACACGGACGCACACACACACACACACACACACACACACACACACACACACACACACACACACAACACAGGCACACGGACACACACACACACACACACACACCCAAACATGTTGACATACTTTTAAGGGCATCCCATAGACTTCCATTGCTCTAAACTAAGTCAACTCTCCATGTTTACAGAACCCTGTTGGTATTTTAAAATTCTATTTAATGTGATATATTGTGCAATATTGCACCTTTTTATTCAACATTAAAACAAATTCAAACAAGGTCGAAAATGTCATTGATGAAAAAAAAACGCAAGTCAAATCATTGTTTTGTTTTTCATATTTTATTACTACATTTATAAACAAAAAATTCACAAATATTATAACCATGAATTTTGCTCCTTTCATGCCATAACAAATTCTTGAAATTTGAGCAGTTTTCAGAACAGTGCTATTATTATTAACTAAAATAATTAAAACAATTGCTACTTGAAATAAAATAAAAATTAACTGAAATAAAATCAAGTATTAAATAACTTTACTTCAGCTTGTTGCCAAGACAACATTTCTCAGTTCCGTTTCATTTAAGTACTAAAGTAACTAACATTGATAAACTATAGCTAATCGATTATATTAATAAATACTATATTGACAATAAAAAAACTAATTAAAATTCACAATGAAACAGAATTACTAAAACTTTAACTAAAATTAAAGTGAAATTCAGAACAAAACAGGAATAAATAAAAAATACATTAAGCATAAAACAAACAAATGATTTGAACATTCGTTATAAACACTTCAAGAGTAAAGTAATACAAATGTGTGTTTTGCATGTTTGATGTTTACTGCATTATAAGTCACTTTGGAATATAAGTTACAGCACATTTCAGACGATATCAAATCTGACTTTTACTCTGGAAAATATGGCATAATAAGTATCTGTTTTTTTTTTCTCTAAGCGTTCATTACTGTGATATGTTGGTCGAAGTTTCTTCATTAAGGTCTATTGACACGTGAGCATCAGCACAGACCTGTCCTGTACGTGTGTAGTTTGCAGGCCAGTAATCACGTCATGGAGTTGGATCACATGGATGGGAAGCTGAAGATCCAGTACTCGGACCGGCTGGTGAGTTTACTCAGAGAGGTGCGGCAGCTCTCCGCTCTGGGCTTCACCATCCCTGCCAAGATCCAGCAGGCCACGAACACCGCCGACAAGTTCTACAGACAGGCCATCATCCTCAAACAGGTGTGAACACACGCTTACATGCGGAGAGTAACTGTCTAAAAGTAGCCGCATGACTACTAACTGAACAACATTAGTAAGTGTAGTGACACTTCTAAACAAGATTCTATTCTAGAGTTCTCTCTTTCAGGTAGCACTAGTCATTTATGTGAATATATCACTGATTCATTCCAGTCAACAATCAATATAATCACACAAAATAAATACTGATCGGATTCTTTCTAAGTCAGTTATACAATCTGATAAAGTTAATAACTATTGTAGCTAGTTACCTTTTAGTTAAAACTTGACTCTAGTTAACAACTTTACATTTGTATTAGCCTGTAGTTTAGCACACTAAAGTTACTGTATTTTTAAATCACATTTTGCATTACATCAAAAGCAGTATTGTATGTAGACACGTGTTGTGTGTGTTTAACAGGTGGCTCATTTCTACAACACCATCGATCAGCAGATGATCCCTTCTCAACGACCCATGATGCTCGGCTGTGCTCTGGCCTTTGAACAGGTCATCAAGGTAACTCTTCTGTCCTACTGCTGTGAAACTGTATTTCTCAGATACACTACTGTTCAAACATTTGGGGTAGATACGATTTGAATGTTTTTGATCGTCTCTTCTGCTCACTATGACATTTATTTGAGCAGTAAAATCAGTAATATTGTGAAAATTTTTACAATTGAAAATATCTTTTTATTTGAATATACTGTATGTAAAAATTTAATTTATTTCTGTGATCAAATCTGTATTTTCAGCATCATTACTCAGTCTTCAGTGTCACATGATCTTCAGAAATCATAATAATATGCTGATTTACTGCTCAAGAAACATTTCTGATTATTATCAATGTTGAAAACAGTTGTGCTGCACAATATTTTTGTGAAAACTGATGTTTTTCATTTTTCAGAATTCTTTGATAAACAGACATTTCAAAAGAGCAGCATGTGTTTGAAATAGAAATCTTTCATTGCATTATAAGTGTCTACTGTCACTTTTGATCAATTTAATGTGTCCTTACTGAATAAAATGAATACTAATTTCTTTAAAATCAAACAAATGCAGTGTAATAAACTGGACACTTGGTCACATAAAGACTTTGTTTGTTGTATGATATTTGTTTTGCAGCAGAATCCACGCTCTCAATCTCAAGATGAAAGCGGAAAGCTCCAGATCACGTGGGAGAATCCTAAAGAGCTGGAGCAGTACATCAGTAAACTGCAGAGCGCCGCAGAGAGACTCTCCACAGAGAACCGCAAGCTCAGGAAGTGGCACTCTGACTTCAACGACAAGGTGATCTTCCTCTCTCCTCTTCCTCAGACACCTTGTTCTGACTTGGGATGAACATGGAAAAGCCGATGTGTGTTTTCTAGGTGCTGAGTCTGATGGGAGTGGATCTCCTGCGTCAGCAGCAGAGATGGAAAGATGCTCTTCAGGATCTCAGGACTGGATTTGCCTCACTAGAGTCTCAGGTGATCACGATTCTTCTGATCTGCACAAATACTGTCTCGCTGTCTCACTTGTAATATGTATTTGGGAATATGACTTGCACCAACCATGGTTTGATAATGAAGAAATGAAGACATCAGAAATATTGTAATTTTACAGTTGTACTGTAAAATGAAAAAAAAAAAACTTAAATACTTCATTTTTTTTGTATTTTATTTATCAACAATAATAATAATATTAATATTAAAACTTAAATACTTAATTTTTTTAGTATTTTATTTATCATCAATAATATTAATAATTATTATTATTACTTCTAAAACAAAATTATTAAATAACATGTATACATAATATTGCAAAATATGTTGTGATATTATATCAGCGTTACTATAAAAAATATGAATACTAATAATATTACTACTAGAAGTAGTAGAAGTAGTAGTGAATAAAATCTAACCAAATAAAAAAAATCCAACATGGACAGTTTGGCCAAATATGTTGTGGTGTTATATGTGTATTACTATATAAAATATTAATATTAGTAATAATAATTAGTATTATTTTATAGTTAAATAAATAAATATATATGTGACGAGTGGGGCGGGGCCGAGAGCCGTGGGAACGGAGCGAGGCCGGTGGAGTGAATGATAATGAACGACACCTGCGCCACTCACCGGTCTCGAGTCCCACGGAGGAGCTTCGGAAGGAATAAAAGGAGGAGTGACGACATTGGAAGACGAGAGAGGACCAGGCCTGGATTTTACTTTATGTTTTGTGTGCGGCAGTCGTCCGTGAGGGGCTGCCGCTTTTCATTTGAGTTTGTTTATTTTATTATTAAAGTTGTTGAATGTTCGCCGGTTCCCGCCTCCTTCTTCCCGTACATATCAACTGCGTTACATTGGTGCCGAAGCCCGGGAGGAAGGAGGGACACGCTGTCAGAGAGCCCTCGCTGCTGAGTGGGATCGCGGTGCTGAGAAGATCGGGCAGCAGGAAGTGGCGGAGACCGCCAGTGGCTGCCCGAAGCGGTGGTGCTGGAGCAAAAGAAGAACAGGTGGGACGGAAGACTCGCTGCCGTGCTCCTGGGTCGAGGAGGGGTGGCTGCCGTCCGAGAGGGAGCGGAGGAGTCGCCCCGTTCGCCTGGAGGCCGAAGCCTGCTGCCATCCGCCATGTTTGGGGAGGAGCAGGGAACGGGGGACTCGCTGCCGCTGCCCTCGACCGGAGGAGCCACCGCCGTCCGCCAGGAGCGGATGAGCATCGGGCCGTCCACCAAAGAGGTCCAGTACCATCGCATGGCACCGCGAGTGAACCGCTCAGCTGGTTGAGGACCGAGCGGCAGTGTGTCCGGGAACCGGACCGAGATTTTTTTTTTTTCTCCTCTCTCCCCTCTCTCGTCTCTGTCACTCCTCATCCTTCCGTCTCCTTTCTCTCGCCTCGTCTGTCCTTACCCCCAGGTACGCCGCGGCCGCCCTGACGGGCTCCCCCCGGGAGAGGGGGGAGGGGGGGAGTAGAGCGCAGTCTCGTGAGTACCCCCCGGCCTGCGAGGGGCGATGGGGGTATGTGACGAGTGGGGCGGGGCCGAGAGCCGTGGGAACGGAGCGAGGCCGGTGGAGTGAATGATAATGAACGACACCTGCGCCACTCACCGGTCTCGAGTCCCACGGAGGAGCTTCGGAAGGAATAAAAGGAGGAGTGACGACATTGGAAGACGAGAGAGGACCAGGCCTGGATTTTACTTTATGTTTTGTGTGCGGCAGTCGTCCGTGAGGGGCTGCCGCTTTTCATTTGAGTTTGTTTATTTTATTATTAAAGTTGTTGAATGTTCGCCGGTTCCCGCCTCCTTCTTCCCGTACATATCAACTGCGTTACAATATAAAATAATTGTTTTCATTTAATTTTATCCAAAAAATCACAACATTCTTACTACAATGGAACCTCATGTTCCTTCTTAGATGGTATAGTTTTGTCCCACGGTGCTTAAAAATGCTGTCTTGTAGGCAGTTCACCGGGCTTTGACACAGTCAGTGTTTCTATCAGCATCCTTAAACATGTCGTGTGTGTGTGTGTGTGTGTGTGTGTTCTGTGTGTCTGTGTGTCTGTGTGTCTGTGTGTGTGTGTGTGTGTGTGTGTGTGTGTGTGTGTGTGGTGTGTGTGTGTGTGTGTGCGTGTGTGTGTGCGTGTGCGTGTGTCTGTGTCTGTGTGTCTGTGTGTGTGGTGTCTGTGTCTGTGTTGTGTGTGTCTGTGTCTCTGTGTCTCTGTGTCTCTATGTCTGTGTCTCTATGTCTGTGTCTGTATCTGTGTGTCTGTATCTGTGTGTCTGTGTCTGTGTCTCTGTGTCTGTGTCTGTGTCTGTGTCTGTGTCTGTGTCTCTGTGTCTGTGTCTGCGTGTCTGCGTGTGTGCGTGTGTGTGTGTGTGTGTGTGTGTTCAGGGGTTTCGTGCAGGAGACATGAGGGCCTGGCGTCAGCACTGGAACCATCAGCTGTATAAAGCTCTGGAGCATCAGTATCAGGTGGGACTGGAGGCCCTCAACAAGAACCTGCCGGAGATTAACATCGACATCATCTTCAAGTAAGAGCCCAGCTCCTCTTGATGTGTTTTAAAGGAACATATGACTCATAAACCCATACAAACATTTACTCATGTTCATTTTTTGAACAAACTATTGCTTAATGTCTTGCGTTTCTCCAGGCAGGGGCGACTGCAGTTCCGTCCTGCGTTCGAGGAGGTCAGAGCAAAGTACTACCGCGAGATGAAAAGGTTCATCTGCATCCCGAACCAGTTTAAGGGTGTGAGCGAGACGGGAGAGGAGCCCATATTCACCTGCATGATCGAACGCAACGCCAGCGGCTTCCTGACCCTCTTCAGCAAAGCCGAACAGCTCTTCAGTCGACTCACACACGTACTGGACAAGTTTAAGGTACCGCGGTCTGCGTTCCAAACCCTAGTGAGCTGCCTAAGTAGGTAACGTCACAGATGCACCAATAAGAAGGCTTTATAGTACAGCAAAATTTTGCTTCCTTTTAAGATGCCAAAATAACATTGAAGTTTTTATTAGAAAGATTTTTGTCTTTGAAAAAAAAAGAATACTTTTTATTCTGTAAAGACACATTAAAATGATCAGAAGTGACAGTAAAGACATTTATAATGTTATAAAATATTTTTCATTTTGAGTAGCATATTAGAATGATTTCTGAAGGATCATGTGACACTGAAGACTCTAGGGATGCATCGATCCGATACTCAGAATCGGTATCGGCTCCGATCCGGTCTTTTTCTGCGGATTGGGTATCTGTGAGATGAGACCGATCCAAATCCGATGTTGTGTGTTTACTATTCTGTGTTATTGTTAAGCCCCACGAAAGCCACAAAAAGTCATAAAGCTCCATAACGTGTTCGTGCACTGTATTTGCACTGTTCCATAGTTTAATCTGAGGTACAGATGAATATTTAAGTCGTTAAATTCAAGTTCAAACTGTGTTGTGTTCGGTTACTAGAGTCAAACTCTCTTCAAGAGCGCACAGTAACTGAGGTTTAAAACTGTTAATAAACTCAACTCAATAAACTAACGCACACATTTAATACAGTACTTATCAATATCTCTTCCCTCTCTACTTATCTTCTCTATGTGGACTCGGAGGGCTGTGCAGCATGTGTGTTGTTTCAAGTGTATAATTCTACACACTCGCATTGCGCCGCTCTATATTGGAGAGCCAATATCCGTTTTATAATATTTTAGCGCAATGAAAGATAATAATAGTCTTTCTTGTTCTGTCCTATCTATCATATGTTGCTGCCTTATTACTGTGCTATACATTTAAAATAAATTTATTTTAATTTTCTAGTATATATAAATGTATTTGCTTGTTTCATGAATGTATTTTACAATACAAAGAGCAACGTGTGACATTTTACCAGATTTAGTCGTACACTTTTGTAAATTATTTGTAATAATTTGTTATTTGTAAATAAAAATGTTTCACTAGGTTTTATAAAATTATTGCTGCTGAATTATCCACTAAACTAGTTTATAATTGTGTTTTGGTCAAAGATTATAATTGTATATTTTTTAATTTGTCATTATAAATATATATATATATATATATACACAGAGCTCTGTAGTAACTGATTACATGTAATCTGGATTACGTAATCCGATTCCAAAAATTAAGTACTTGTAATTTGAGTAAGTTACATTTTAAAATACTCCTAATCAGACTACAGTTACTTTTTTATGGATTACATATTATTCACACAATAGCAATACATTATTCATAAATCATTGATTCTCCCTAATGTCTCTTTTTCATCTTTTAAATTTTCCTTTCTAAAATTGCCTATCGTTGCATCCCTACTGAAGACCGGTGTAATGATGCTGAAAATTCAGCTTTGATTATAGCAATAGATTACATTTTATAGTCTATTAACATAGAAAACACTTACTTTAATTACATTTTAATATTTCACAATATTTCACAATATTTCTGCTTTTACTGCATTTTTGATCAAATAATGCAACCTGAGCAGAAGAGACATCTTTAAAATATCTGTCTGTCTGTCTCTCTCTCTCTCTCTCTCTCTCTCTCTCTCTCTCTCTCTCTCTTCTATCTTCTTCTTCTTCTTCTATCTTCTTCTTCTTCTTCTCTTCTCTATCTATCTATCTATCATTGTCTGTCGTCGTCGTCTGTCTTTCGTCTGTCTGTCTGTCTGTCTGTCTGTCTGTCTTCGTCTGTCTGTCTTCTGTCTTGTCTGTCTGTCTGTCTGTCTGTCTTCGTCTGTCGTCTGTCTGTCTCTCTGTCTTCGTCTGTCTGTCTGTCTTGTCTGTCTGTCTGTCTTTCGTCTGTCTGTCTTCTGTCTTGTCTGTCTGTCTGTCTTTCGTCTGTCTGTCTGTCTGTCTGTCTGTCTGTCTTTCGTCTGTCTGTCTGTCTGTCTGTCTTTCGTCTGTCCGTCTTTCTGTCTGTCTGTCTGTCTGTCTGTCTGTCTGTCTGTCTTTCGTCTGTCTGTCTGTCTGTCTGTCTGTCTGTCTTTCGTCTGTCTGTCTGTCTGTCTTTCTGTCTTTCGTCTGTCTGTCTGTCTTTCGTCTGTCTGTCTTTCGTCTGTCTGTCTTTCGTCTGTCTGTCTGTCTTTCGTCTGTCTGTCTGTCTTTCGTCTGTCTGTCTGTCTGTCTTTCGTCTGTCTGTCTGTCTTTCGTCTGTCTGTCTGTCTTTCGTCTGTCTGTCTGTCTTTCGTCTGTCTGTCTGTCTGTCTGTCTGTCTGTCTGTCTTTCGTCTGTCTGTCCGTCTGTCCGTCCGTCCGTCCGTCTGTCCTCTGTCCGTCCGTCCGTCCGTCCGTCTGTCTGTCTGTCTGTCTGTCTACACGGTCGATTCCAGTTATATTAGAATATTAGAACACAAAGGGAATTTCAGCACGTAAAGGTCATGAACTGAGGTCACCGTGATGTTCTAGAAAACACCGTAAACACCCACCCACACACGTCTACATTACATTACAGACTTGACCTGTGGCTTAAAACTGAGCCAACTGCATCCCAAGATGTGTTGAATGCGCAAATATGCTGTCTAGATATGCAGTTCACTAGATATTTTTTTAAGATAAATCCAGTGTAGGCCTTTATTTATTACTTGTGCATTTTCATTCTTGAAATGCTGACTACTTTCAATTGTGGTTTAGAAAACACTTGTCAAACGTTGTTCTTGTGCCGCTTTGATTACGATCACGGGGAATCCCGGCCCACTCACACACAAACTCACTTCTGATTTCTGCCGCCCACACAGAGGGGAAATGAGCCAAACGCTTCCTCTTTAGCAGCGAGACAGGGGAACCTCATACAAGCCGCTGTGTCTCAGATCTGCGTATCTGTTCACAGCAGATGTCTGATCATTGGGCAGGTGCTGCTTTAATTAGCCGTGTAGAACGCTCTGTACGCTGATGATGATCAGTCATCGTACTTTCATTAACTCTCACGCTCTACACATCAGAAGAGCTGTATGCAAATACACCCTAGAGTTTCTAATGAGTGTGCTCTTTCCAAATCTGAAATGACAGCTCAGCGTTTTGCTCATTTCATCACTTCAAGAGAAAGAGACCTAATAAAAGCTTTTGTTGAAACGTTGAAGTGGTTTATTTCAGTTTTGCTGGATTGGAGTTTTTTATGTGGGTAATAACAGAAGGGAAGCTTTGCAACGTAAATTTTAGGATTTCCAGCATTTGCCAAAATAACACATAATCTTTAGTACCTTTAGAAAATGAACTCATTTTAAGGGACTGGTTTTACTTCAGTACCAAAGTGATTTATTGCACTAAAGTATGACCTTAAATGACCTTAAAATCAATCTTTGAAATGTTTGCATGTCAGCAGGATTTATCAAATGTGCTGGTCAAACAATAGGCAAAAATTACTTTACATTTAGCAGACGCTTTTATCCAAAGCCACTTACAGTGCATTCAGATTATAATTTTTATCAGTA
This sequence comes from Schizopygopsis pylzovi, assembly GCA_027422435.1. Taxonomy (NCBI): domain Eukaryota; kingdom Metazoa; phylum Chordata; class Actinopteri; order Cypriniformes; family Cyprinidae; genus Schizopygopsis; species Schizopygopsis pylzovi. The sequence continues at coordinate 54,953,462 of CM049817.1, read as the reverse complement.
CATGTGTTCACTGGGAATTGAACCCACAACCTTTGCGCTGCTAACGCAATGCTCTACCACTGAGCCACAGGAACACATGACATCAGCTGAATATTGACAATATAAGTTTTTAAATGTGTCTGATAGTTTTATGCTCTTTGGAGCAGTGTTATTGTTTAGTATTGTGACTAAAACTACTAAACAGGTGCTTTCATTTATTGAAATAATAACATAAAATATTAATGAAAATATTTTTTTTTAATGTGACACGTTGCCTTTGCAGCTAAGTGAAATAAAACAATTATAATTGTAAGTGCTAAATTTATTAAAACTAAAATACAAAACAAAACACTAATAATAACAAGAAAAATGACAAAAAGCACACAATTACTAAAACGTAAACTAGGATTAAATTGAAAACTGGAAATGTTAAAATAAAAGCTAATTAAAATATGAATTATATTAATAATACTATAATAGTATGTGAGTAACACTGTTTTTGTTATGAGTCCATATTGTCTGGGTTGTATTGCTTGTGTTCATTCGAGCAGCTTCGACCAAGCCACAGAGGAATTGCAGTAGAGTTTGTTTGCCAAGCATGACCTTTGACATTAAGAACAAAAGATATGAGAAGCATTTTCTCCTGTTTATTTAGCTGAATGATTATATGGTTAGTCATGTTACTATTAAGCATTTCTCTGACATATTTTTCCTTGACGTCCACAACAAACCTGTAAAGAGCTACGGTGAATGGATTTCATTTTTAATGTCGCACATAAGAAAATCCATGATGAATTTATTCATGAAGTTTCCTGAGATGTTCGCATGCTTGATTATGTGATGTGCTTTATAAATCTCCATCCCTGTGGTTCTGTGTTCAGGACTGGGTGGTTCTGGGGCAGGTGGATGTGGATGTTCTGGTGGAGAAACATCTGCACAGTGTCAGGACTGGGAGAGGAACTTCAAAGCTCTCAAAGCCAAAGGAAAAGAGGCCGAGCGGCTGCCCAGGTATCTGTGTGATTATATTTACAGTGTGTTTGAGAACGTGTGCTGTATTTAACGGTGCGTGTGTGTGCGTGCGTGTGTGTGGTGTGTGTGTGCGTGTGTGTGCGTGTGCGTGCGTGCGTGCGTGCGTGTGTGTGTGTGCGCGTGCGTGTGTGTGTTTGAGAACTTGTGCTGTATTTAACGGTGCGTGTGTGCGTGTGTGTGTGTGCGTGCGTGTGTGTGTGCGTGTGTGTGTGTGTGCGTGTGTGTGTGTGCGTGTGCGTTGTGTGTGCGTGTGTGTGTTTGAGACTGTGTGCTGTTTTAACGGTGCGTGTGTGTGCGGTGTGTGTGCGTGCTGTGCTGTGTGCGTGTGGTGTTTGAGAACTTGTGCTGTATTTAACGGTGCGTGTGTGTGTGTGTGTGTGTGTGTGTGTGTGTGTGTGTGTTTGAGAACTTGTGCTGTATTTAACGGTGCGTGTGTGTGTGTGTGTGCTGTGTGTGTGTGTGTGTGTGTGTGTGTGCGTGCGTGTGTGTGTTTGAGAACTTGTGCTGTATTTAACGGTGCGTGTGTGTGTGTGTGGTGGTGGTGTGCGTGTGGTGTGTCTGCTGTGTTGTGTGTGTGTGTGTGCGTGTGTGGTGTGTGGTGTGTTTGAGAACTTGTGCTGTATTTACGGTGCGTGTGTGCGTGTGTGCGTGCGTGTGTGTGTGTGGTGTCTGTGTTACGTGTGGTGTGTGCGTGCTGTGTGTGTGTGTGGTGTGTGTGTGGTGGTGGTGCGTGCGTGCGTGTGTGTGTGTTTGAGAACTTGTGCTGTATTTAACGGTGCGTGTGTGTGCGTGTGTGTGTGCGTGCGTGTGTGTGTGTGTGTGAGACAGTGAAGTGTGCGTTGTGTGCGTGTGTGTGTGTGACTGTGCTGTTAGTGGTGTAGTGTGTGCTCGTGTGGTGTTGCGTGGAACTGATGCTATACGTGCGTGTGAGCTGTGCGGTGTGTTTGACGACTTGCTGACTGTTCTAGGGTTCTCGATCGTCAGTTGTGTGTGGATCAGATGTTCATTGCTATTACATCTGTAGCTTGTGTGTCGCAACAGTTGATCGTAGAACCCTGCTGACAATCGTTTGGTCTCAGGAGACATCAGGTTGTGAGCAATGTGTTTAACATGCCATCCAAATGAGTGTTGTTACTGTTAACTAAAACTACAGCTTTATCGATAATTCAAGTGCAACTTTAAGATGCAACTAACTGAAATGAACCCTGTTCACAGACTGTAATGTAAGTTTAGCAAAGTTGTTTTATATATTTTCTTTTTTTTTTAAATGTAATGCACTATACATTATTATTTTTACATTGTATTACTTTTTCCAAATTTTCTGATTAAATTGCAGGAAAATGTGGAAAGGGTGTATGATTTTACAAATTATTTTTAATTACTAAAATTATTATAAAATTGCAATGATTATTTTTTAAATATTAAACAAACCCAAAAACTAATACAAAAGACAAAACCACATAACATAATAACAAAAACTGAAACAAATACAAATAAAGTGAAATATGTAGAAAAAATGACAAAAGCACATAAAAAAATAAAAAAATTACAAACATTTTTTTTTTATTAAATGGTACAAATAAATACAATGTTAAAAAATAATTATTTTAAAAATAGCAAAGGCACATAACAAAAATACTAAAATAAATAAAATAAAATAAAATAAAGCTAAATAGAAATAATGAAAAAGAACAAAAAAAATGGAAAGCATAACAAAATTACAACAACTAAAACAATTAAATGGAAAAATATGTTAAACTAATAAAAATGACAATGGCACATAACAAAATTACTAAAACTAACACAAATAAAAATAAAGCTAAATATAAAGAAATGCTTTAAAAAATATATAAACATTTTTAATAAAAATGGAAAGTATAAAAAGAAAGGCTGATTCAAAATATGAATAAATGCTATAATAGTCTGTAATTAATCCTAAAATAGCACATTCTGTGACAGACAGATCTTTCCAGTGGTGTTCGGGAGAACAGATGGTGTAACACTGACCTCTGCTGCTGTCCTGTGTGTGTGTGTGTGTGTGTGTGTGTGTGTGTGTGCAGGTCACATTCAGGTCATAGACTCCTTCGTGAGCGGTGCGATGGAGACCTTGTCCTTGCGTCCTGAGAGCATTGATGAGATCGGAGAGGCCAATGCCAAACACAGCCAGTTACAGACCCAGAAACCCGAGGTACATCACCATCAACACCCTCATTCAGTCCACTGTCCAATGGGGAATGTTCTCCTTCACGTAAACCAGTATCATGTAGCCAGACGTCATTCTAGTCAAGAACCGTCCACTTACATCATCTGACTGATGAGTTAAACGGCCAACCAGAGTTAGCAGTCTATGTGTCTTTTATGTACATTTGAAATTCATAATTTATTTGCTATTAAGTGTCTCAATTAAACTTTTGGTTCACATCTGTGAATGTAAATGTGGCACGGCAGCACGTAAAGAGAATTTGATTCTGCTAAAGTGGGGTGTAAATGCTGTGTGCAGATCCTGCCTCAGTTCCAGCAGGCGGAGGAGAAGAACAGGCTGTTGCGCTCTGTGGCGGGTGGAGGACTGGACACCATCAGCTCCCTGAGAGCCAAATGGGACAAATTTGAGCTCGTGATGGAGAGTCATCAGCTCATGATTAAAGAGCAGGTACACACCACACACACACACACACACGCACGCACCACACACACTACACACACACACACGCCACACACACACACACACACACACACACACACACACACACGCTCACGCACACACACACACACACACACACACAACACACACATCGCTCCACACACACACACACACACACACAACACACACACACGCTCACACACACACACACACACACACACACCACACTCACACTCTCTACACACACACACATCACACACCACACACACACACACACACTGACACAAACACACACACACACACGGCACACCACACCACCACAAACGCTCACACACACACACACACACACACACACACACAGCACACACACACACTCACACTCTCCACACACACACACACACACACACACACACACACACATCTCACACGACACACACGCCACACACACACACCACGCACCACCACCACCACCACACACGCACACAACACACACAGCACACACACACACACGCACACGCACACGCACACACACACACACACCACACACCACAAACACACAACACACACACCACACACACACACACACACACACACACACACACACACACACACCCACAACACACCACTCACACACACTACACACTCACACTCACACTCACACACACACACACACACACACACCACACACACACACTCAACCACACACACACACACACACTCACACCACACACACACACACACACACACACACACACACACCACACACACACACACACACACACACACACACTCTCCTCTGTGTCTTTCAGGTGGAGGTGATGAAGGGGAACGTGGAGTCTCAGGTGCAGGTTTACCTGCAGGACCTGCAGAAGTTCAGAGCTCGCTGGGACCAGCTCAAACCCGGGCATGACATCATCGAGTCAGGTGACCACGAGACCCTGCAGCGCTGCGTTCAGAACATCCGCGACAGACGAGCTGAGTTCGACGAGCTGGAGATCACACGCAGAAAACTCATGTGCGTTGACTCCTGTACCCGCATGCAGAGAAACGCCTGTGGTATTACCACAGTAAACGTGTGTGTTTTGTGTGTCGCAGGGAGGACTGTGAACACTTTAACCTGAGCCCCCCTGACGTGTCTCTGGCGACCGACACGCTGCGGGATCTGCAGGAGAGTTCAGAGATGTGGGAGCTTTACGAGGAGTTCCAGCAGGGACTGGATGAAAACGCAGAGCAGGACTGGATTTCCTTCAGGTCACACTGACAACATTTCATTTGATAAACTATTGTCAGATACACAGAAACCCAAAGGTCTTCACTGTGACCTGTCAAAAGAATTGTCCTGTCAACATTGGGATAGAAATACAGTTACTTATATTAGTGTTGTACAGTAACATGTTCTTCTCAAAGTAATAATAATAATACAAATGTTATTAAATTAATTATAAAATAAGTATTAAAATTAAATAATAATAATAACATATTTAATAATAAAAAAATTATGTTAATTAATACTTTTTAATTTTAATAGTAAATATGTAAAGTGCACCATTTAGTTTGCCAAAAATGGTTAAATATGATTACATTTGTAAAAGATTAATTAAATCAATATTTTTTTTTCATTTGATTACTGCTGTGTGTGACAGTGCATTTGTATTAAATCATAAATAAATAAAGATTTAAATGGAAACCACAGAGTTTCTGGAAGAAAAAAATCATAGAGTCCTATTTTTATAAAAAATTATTAAATTGTTAAAATTGTATGAATTTAATTGATTAGACCTGCTTTGATGATTAAAATCTAAAGCGAAAAATTTAAACGGAAAACAGAATTTTGGAAAAAGATAAGAAAAATATAAAACCCTAAATGTAATTTTTCAAATCTTTAATAAATAGTTATTAAATGTTGTGATGTATTCATGATTTAAATTAATTAGACAGGCTTGATTACTAAAATGTAATTCAACAGTTTGTAAACAGTTAACCGAAGAAACTGAATAAAAGCGAAAAACAAGATTTGGTGTAAACCACACACGGTCTGGAACATCAGGAGGAATCTTCAAACGTTCATGGACATTTGAGTCTTTGTGTCTGAAACACATCCAGGACTGAGACACTCTGTGTTTTCCCTGCAGGAGTAAGACTCACATGTTCGAGGAGTTTCTGTTGGCGTGGCACGGCCGTCTGAGGAAGCTGGAGGAGCACAGCAGCATGTCTGTCAAACTGCAGAAGGAAGTGGACAGATACAAGGTTATTCACTAGTATTCTGTGGACCTTCTGTTGTATGTGTGCAGTGGCGTAGATTACGCGGGGTAAATTCCTCCCCCGCACAGTTGTGTTCTCAACACACAATGTTGAGGTTTTAATGGAGCAATGTATATAATGCAGACAAGATAGTCTATACATGACGTTTATGTTTTCATGGCAATCAGTCACTCAGTTTGTCACGTCACGACACGCCCTAACGCGCAGGTCCCGCGCTGCATCCAACATTCATAGAGGTCGCGGTGAGTTCAAAGCGGCAAAAAACTCCTCACTCCTTTTGTACGACAAAGTCAAGTTGGCATGTGGTATCTGAATAGTGTTGCACAATGTTGTCTATTGCTCTTGTTGAATAATTAGCAAGTTTTGGTGTTAATTAAATGGAAAAAAAGCTGCATGGAATAACATCTTTCTTTCCTTCTGTTTTATAATCGTATATAATAATATAATCATAAAGCATATTAAGCAAAAATGTATGATTAAAAATAAAACCTGCCAATTAGACAAGGGTTAACTGAAAAAAACAGGCATAACACTGACTAGACATTCCCCCCCCCCCCACTTTTGAAATGATGGCTACGCCCCTGTATGTGTGGATGGGTCATGTTCAGGTCACTGCAGTGTTTGTTATTGTTGAAATCAGTGCTGCCACTATCTTAACTAGCCTTGCGTTTTTCAGTATTGCGACAGAAGATTCGATTCTTTCCAATAACTACATTCAGTAGCTACTTAATTATTAAATTTCCCGCTCAAGTAATCTGAATCAGTTTAGTGAATTCATTTGGAGGGTTCATTTCAATTCATATAAATAAGTGTATAATTGTGTAATTGATCATTATAAAAAGAAAGTAATATTAAATCAATTTACTTGTTTAGTAAATGTTCTGCTGTGTATTTTTATTCAAATCTCTTTTTGTATTTTTTTTGCTGTAAAACTATAGATAATTTTATTTACATAATTTATATTTTTAGAAATAATTTTAATAACATGAATTATACAAACAAATAAAAAATAAATAAATAATAAAGCCTCTGCCTGCTGACATATTTGTCATAACACAAACATGAATAAAAGCAGCAAAAATATGTATACGTTTTAAACTCAGCAATAGAACCCAATGAGTGAATATATGTTGAATGTGTAGTGCTAGTATGTGTGTGTGTGTGTGTGGTGTGTGTGTGTGTGTGTGTATATATATATACAATATATAGTATACATTCGATATGCATTATTCTGTATAAAAGTATTTAATTTTATTTATATAATTAACAATTTTTAGGAATATTTGTAATTATATAAATTAATTATAAAAATGAATTAAAATATCTTATTAATAGCTAACAATTTCTTTCAAAAGTGTACATTTGTAGTTAAATGACTTGACTTCTGATTATTGTTGAGTTCTTATATAGCAGTGTCTGGTGTAAGACAGGTGTGTGTGTTAAGGATGAAGCTGTGTGTTCAGGCCGTGGTTCCAGTGCTGAAGTACGTGCGAGGTGAACACCTCTCTCAGGAACACTGGCTGGATCTGTTCCGCCTCGTCTCTCTGCCCAGAGGAACCACGCTAGAGCGACTGCAGTTCAGAGACCTGCTGCGGGTGACCGACAACATCATCGACAAAGCCCTGGAGCTCAAGGTGCGAACACACTTCAGGCCACGCACGGCAAAAACAAACCTGTTTTTATTTAGTTTTGTATTGTGTTATTCAGTTCAGATGATTCTTTTCCATGTCAAGCTTTTGTCCTTAACAGACAGCAAAAAATGATTTTCTTAATTAGTATTATTGTCTTGTTTTTCAGAGCAAATATCTAAACATTCTTAAGTCATGATACAAGCAAAATGACTGATATACTAAAAATACTAATAAAATATTAAGCATTCATTTCTGAAAAAGTGAGTTTAAGCTTAAAACAGGAAAAGTGAAAACAGGTTTATATTTTCTTACCCCATTGGCAGATATTTGCTTGTTTTTAAGCATAAACTCACTTAATTTCGTTTTTCTTTTCTTCCTGAAATGTTTTATTTTTCATTTGATTTATTTAATACGTTAGTAGTTTAAATAATTAATACAAAATAACATTTTAAGTTTCTGTTATTTAAAAAAAATATTTTTACGTTTTGTGTTTTATGATTTTTATATTTATGGTTTATTAAATGTTATTATTATTAAGATTTTACTATAAATATGTGAGTAGCTAGAGGTATTTTAATAATATTACTACTACTACTAATAATAAAACATATAGTTATATTAAATATATATTATATTAAATTAAATATATGTTTTACCTCAGGATACATATTTTTTTTGCAGTGTGGTAATGTCTGTTCAGGACAAAACGCTAGATTAACATGGAAAAGAAGCAACTGAATTGAATAAACACACTATTTAGTCTGTTTCTGAACTCGACTGGCGTTTTAAGCATGATCTGGGTCATAAACACTCTCAGTAATGGTTTCAGGATCTGAACAGTCGCGCTCAGGCCGAGGTCACCATCCGCGAGGCTCTGCGGGAGCTGGAGCTGTGGGGCGCCGGCGCGTGTTTCACCCTGACCGACTACACGGACAGTCAGGGCGGCTCTCTGCGCGTCATCAAGGACTGGAAGGACATGGTCAACCAGGTGGGCGACAACCGCTGCCTGCTGCAGTCGCTCAAAGACTCGCCCTATTACACGCGCTTCCAGGACAAAGTGTCGCTGTGGGAAACCCGGCTGGCCGACCTCGACGAGTACCTCCAGAACCTCAACACCATCCAGAGGAAGTGGGTCTACCTCGAGCCCATATTTGGGCGTGGGGCGTTGCCGCGGGAACAGGCCCGCTTTCAGAGGGTGGACCAGGATTTCAGGTGAGCGGGGAGGGAGGGGATACTGGGATAGGTGTGAGAGACGAGTGTAGAGTCGCTCACCTGTGTCTGTGTGTGTGTGTAGGGCCATCATATCAGACGTTCAGAGGGACAGCAGGGTCACGTCTCTCACCACTCGAGCTGGAATCAGAAACTCCCTCGTCACCATCCTGGACCAGTTACAGCGCTGCCAGAAATCACTCAATGAATTCCTGGAGGTGAAGCCTATATTTAAATATGTAATATGACTATTTATATAATAAAAACAATGTAATAAAAACATTGATTTATAATATAAAATGTACTTTTTGTCCTTTATTAACCTCTCTTCCTTGGTTTGATATGAAAATAGATGTTTTTTTTCTTCATGTGTATTTAACGTAAAGCAATGTTGCCTGGTGATAGTGACGTAAATATATCTATGATACAAATATATCTATTATTAATATTTAAAGATCTCAAACTCCTGACATATCTCTGGAGTCATAGCGAAAACCATGAATGAAGCAACATACAATTAGAAAAAACAATCAAAATAATGGAGAATGTGTGTGTGTGTGTGTTGTGTGTGATGTGATGTGTGAGAGATGAGAGAGAGTGAATGTTTGTGTTTTTATGTATTTTGTGAAGAGAGTGAGGAGTGTGTGTGTGTGTGACTGTGTGTGTGATGAGAAGAGGAGTGAGGAGTGTGTGTGATGTGTGTGTGTGTGAGAAGATGTGATGTTGTGTGTGTGTGTTTGTGTTTGTGTGTGTTGTGTGTTTTGTGTATATGGTAGAAAAAAATTAAATATAAAAAAAAACAAAAGTAGTATATTGTGATATAAAAATAAAATATATATTGATGAGATTTATGACTGAGGTAAGTGTTTGTGTTTCTAGATTATTATTGGTGATATGTTTACTGTGATTTGGACAGGTATAAGCTTTATACTAAACTGAAAGAAATTTTGCAGTAAAACAAACAAGGCAACATGTTAATATACACAAGCCTATATACAGACATGGATAACCTAACTCTTATATTTTTGAGTATAGATTGAGTTTGTAATTTATTATGCAAATTTATATCATTTTGGACTGTGTACATGTTGCAAAACTATGACCGCAAATGAGCAACTGCATAGTATATAACATCACATATTACAAATAGTATTTTATTTTATTATTATTTATTTCCTTTTAGCCATAATTGTATTGCCACGATGTCAGTGTCAGAAAAATAATTAGTCTAAAACGTTTCGCATAATATCTAATTTTTACATTATTAAATGGATGATCATGATTATGGAGATCTCAGGAGGCGCGCCTTGGTTCTAGGAGACGCACACCAAGCACAAGCCCTTCTGTCATACACACACACCTGAAGAAACTCTTTGCAGGTAAACACACACACACACACCTGTACACAGTTATCACACAAGCCGCTGCATATAGACATGGGATTGAACTCTTGAACTCTTGGGGATGATTGTGTGTTGAAGGCATCAGCAGTGTGGAGTTTGATCAGAGTTTTCAGAGCATCACAGCCATGAAATCACTGGAGGGGGAGACGGTGCTGCTCCAGAACACCATCAGCATCTCCAACGACGTGGAGGTCAGATCTCTGCCATGCAGTCTCTGTGCACATCGACGTAGTTCACTAGTCTGTTTTTTATTTGTCTCATGATTAGTCTCTCACGTCTTGCCGTTTCTGAGCCGATAATTTTATTGCCAGCGGCGCAGGTCGAGTCGTCACAGCCAAACGCACACTAGCAGTCGCGTGTAAACACATCGTTTCGCATGAGAATGATTCTAATTTTAATAGCATTCAGTGTAAACGGCGACTGATAATGTATTTATGTCGTGCCAGATGAGGCTGGCACAGCCTGAGTGAGTGTGTGAGAGAGACAGCACACACAAAGTAACTAATTTATAGATGCATACTGCGGTAGAAAAAAAAAGAGATTTATAAAATATGATTTAGGTAAGCAACATTAGACGGCCATGATGTTTCCCCGAATAACAATATCAGCACGATTGCAATGTGACACTGATTTTATACAATAGTATTTCAATAAACAAGAGGTTGAAATTAAGTGACTTAATATTGACTGTTTTTGCTCAATTTCGCCGACGAAAATAGATGCGATCAAAGCCACAGCAGAACTGTTGTGTGTCTCTGAGCAACACACAGCGGTGTTTGGTTCCTGAATGATTCAGCCGTTTGAACGAATCGAGTGAGTCAATGATTCAGTGGCCCATTCATAAGGACAGTCACTCGCCTTGTTTCTGAATTAATCAGCCGTTTGAATGAATCGAGTGAGTCAATGATTCAGTGGCCCATTCATAAGAACAATCACTCGCCTCGTTTCTGAATGAATCAGCCGTTTGAACGAATCGAGTGAGTCAATGATTCAGTGGCCCATTCATAAGGACAGTCACTCGCCTCGTTTCTGAATGATTCAGTTGTTTGAACGAATCGAGTGAGTCAATGATTCAGTGGCCCATTCATAAGGACAGTCACTCGCCTCGTTTCTGAATGATTCAGTTGTTTGAATGAATCGAGTGAGTCAATGATTCAGTGGCCCGTTCATAAGGACAGTCACTCGCCTCGTTTCTGAATGATTCAGCCGTTTGAATGAATCGAGTGAGTCAATAATTCAGTGGCCCATTCATAAGGACAGTCACTCACCTCGTTTCTGAATGATTCAGTTGTTTGAACGAATCGAGTGAGTCAATGATTCAGTGGCCCATTCATAAGGACAGTCACTCGCCTCGTTTCTGAATGATTCAGCCGTTTGAACGAATCGAGTGAGTCAATAATTCAGTGGCCCATTCATAAGGACAGTCACTCACCTCGTTTCTGAATGATTCAGTTGTTTGAACGAATCGAGTGAGTCAATAATTCAGTGGCCCATTCATAAGGACAGTCACTCGCCTCGTTTCTGAATGATTCAGTTGTTTGAACGAATCGAGTGAGTCAATGATTCAGTGGCCCATTCATAAGGACAGTCACTCGCCTTGTTTCTGAATGAATCAGCCGTTTGAACGAATCGAGTGAGTCAATGATTCAGTGGCCCATTCATAAGGACAGTCACTCGCCTCGTTTCTGAATGATTCAGCCGTTTGAATGAATCGAGTGAGTCAATGATTCAGTGGCCCATTCATAAGGACAGTCACTCGCCTTGTTTCTGAATGAATCAGCCGTTTGAATGAATCGAGTGAGTCAATGATTCAGTGGCCCATTCATAAGGACAGTCACTCGCCTCGTTTCTGAATGATTCAGCCGTTTGAATGAATCGAGTGAGTCAATGATTCAGTGGCCCATTCATAAGGACAGTCACTCGCCTCGTTTCTGAATGAATCAGCCGTTTGAATGAATCGAGTGAGTCAATGATTCAGTGGCCCGTTCATAAGGACAGTCACTCGCCTCGTTTCTGAATGATTCAGCCGTTTGAATGAATCGAGTGAGTCAATGATTCAGTGGCCCGTTCATAAGGACAGTCACTCGCCTCGTTTCTGAATGATTCAGTTGTTTGAATGAATCGAGTGAGTCAATGATTCAGTGGCCCATTCATAAGGACAGTCACTCGCCTTGTTTCTGAATGATTCAGCCGTTTGAATGAATCGAGTGAGTCAATGATTCAGTGGCCCATTCATAAGGACAGTCACTCGCCTCGTTTCTGAATGATTCAGCCGTTTGAATGAATCGAGTGAGTCAATGATTCAGTGGCCCATTCATAAGGACAGTCACTCGCCTCGTTTCTGAATGATTCAGCCGTTTGAATGAATCGAGTGAGTCAATGATTCAGTGGCCCATTCATAAGGACAGTCACTCGCCTCTGTTTCTGAATGATCAGCCGTTTGAATGAATCGAGTGAGTCAATGATTCAGTGGCCCTTCATAAGGACAGTCACTCGCCTTGTTTCTGAATGATATCAGCCGTTTGAATGAATCGAGTGAGTCAATGATTCAGTGGCCCGTTCATAAGGACAGTCACTCGCCTCGTTTCTGAATGAATTCAGTTGTTTGAATGAATCGAGTGAGTCAATGATTCAGTGGCCCATTCATAAGGACAGTCACTCGCCTCGTTTCTGAATGAATTCAGCCGTTTGAATGAATCGAGTGAGTCAATGATTCAGTGGCCCGTTCATAAGGACAGTCACTCGCCTCGTTTCTGAATGATTCAGCCGTTTGAATGAATCGAGTGAGTCAATGATTCAGTGGCCCATTCATAAGGACAGTCACTCGCCTTGTTTCTGAATGATTCAGCCGTTTGAATGAATCGAGTGAGTCAATGATTCAGTGGCCCATTCATAAGGACAGTCACTCGCCTCGTTTCTGAATGATTCAGCCGTTTGAATGAATCGAGTGAGTCAATGATTCAGTGGCCCATTCATAAGGACAGTCACTCGCCTCGTTTCTGAATGATTCAGCCGTTTGAATGAATCGAGTGAGTCAATGATTCAGTGGCCCATTCATAAGGACAGTCACTCGCCTCGTTTCTGAATGATTCAGCCGTTTGAATGAATCGAGTGAGTCAATGATTCAGTGGCCCATTCATAAGGACAGTCACTCGCCTCGTTTCTGAATGATTCAGCCGTTTGAATGAATCGAGTGAGTCAATGATTCAGTGGCCCGTTCATAAGGACAGTCACTCGCCTCGTTTCTGAATGATTCAGTTGTTTGAATGAATCGAGTGAATGAACGAATAAATGACTCGTTCATTAAAACAGTCATTTGCCGCCACCTACTGGTGGTTTAGTCATATTTAAAAGTATCATTGCATTTTTTCAACATTTATTTGTACGTTTAAAAAATATGTAAAATATTATTCTTATAAAATTATTTATGCATTTGAAATTTTGCAGTGTAAATGATTTATGGCACCTCAGCTTCATCAAAATGTGTGTAAATGCATCTAATACCACTTCAGATGCAGCTTCTGTTTCCTCAGCAGTGGAAAGATAGAGTTTTAATACTAATTTCATTTGAATGGTAACAACTCTACAGTTTCTTACTATGCTAACTGAATTCAAATTAAATGTGAAAGATGACACATTTAATAAGGTTAGGGGATGGAGATGGCCATCTATAAACAGTGGGAAATGAAATCTGTTACATTAAGCAACTTATTTTAAGTTAACTACATCTTCCTCTTTCCAGTAACAGAGCACTTTATTTTGAGAGTTGTTTCAGTGAGAGGAAATCTCTAAATTAGTCCAGATTGGGGGAATTGTAATGTTTAACAATTTCTTTTATTATGTAAATCAATTTTCGTTGAAATTTGCATAGAGTTTTGTTAGTATATGCTGTCAATTATAGTTCTTAGAAAGAAAATCTGAATCTGCAAAAATCGGTATCGGCAGGTCACACTTCCAAAAAACGGGAAATCAGAATCGTCTAAGAAAATTGCAATCGGTGCATCTCTAGTTAGTTGGTCTCATGTATCTCTTTACAGTATCTATAAATATAATGTAAAATAAATATAATGAACTATACTGTATGTAAAACCTGCCACCCACCAACATTTTAATTATATTAAACATGAAAGAATAACACACCTATAAATTGTAATTTTTTTTAATAAAAAATATATGGTATATAAATCAATTTTCTTGTTTCATATTTAAAATTCCTTTAATTATGTGGAGTTTTCAGGTTTGGCTGAGCGCTCTCTCCGCAGAGATGAAAAACACTCTGAAACATCTTCTGTGTGAGTGTGTGAATGCTGGAAAGAAAGGAAACGTGGATCCCACGCGCTTCCCTTCACAGGTAACACACACACACACACACACACACACACACACACACACACACACGACACACACACACACACACACACACACACACACACACACACACACTCTCACACACACACACACTCTCACACACACACACACTCTCACACACACACACACACACACACACACACACACACACACACACACACACACACACACACACACACGTCTCTTCAGAAACACCCATGAGTCTCTGCGCTTCATCTGAAGTGACTGTGGAGTGACTCTGTTTCCAGATTCTGTGCCTGGCAGAGCAGATCCAGTTCACAGCGGACGTGGAGAACTCCATCCGACAGCAGAACCTCCATCAGCTGGAGCTGGAGCTCACCGCCAAACTGGAGAGCTACACCAGCGTAGACACCAGCATGGACGACACTGCAGGTACACAACACCTGACTGTGTGTGTGACTGTAAATTATATCATAGTAATGTTTATAACACCTTTAATATTTGCTTTTAATATTTCGGAGAGGCAAGACTTTCGTAGAGACCTTTTGTAGAGGAACTACCCCGATGTGTAATGACCTGATAAAGGGTATTTTTCATCTGTGGGTTGGTTCATTTTAAGTGGTTTATTCTTATTAATTATGATAGACTTTATTGTTTTCATCTTTGTATATGTTTTCTTTTAAATTGTGAAGCACTTTGGGCAATAAAATTGCGTTAAAATGTGCTATACAAATAAATCAAAGTTGAAGTTGAAGTTGCTGTTACTTGTGTATTTTTTATTATTGTTTGAGGAAAGGATAAATTCAATATAATTTGAATATTTCATTAATTTGAATTATGATTTTAGTTTTAAGTAAAATACACACACTGGGGCTGTCAAATAAAAATATTCATCAAATTAAAAATACAAATCAACATTTGAATGCAAAAACGTTGCATTTGAATTTTAGGTGTGCGTTAAGGCAGCCCTATCAGTGGCGCTCGAGATGTTTTTAATAAATTACTAATTATTATATTGTATACATGAATTATATGAATAAATAATTATTATACACAATTTCCTGATAAATGTCTCCAGCAGTGAGGTAGATTTGACAAAACATTCCTTTAAGAATGTCCTCAAAAATAATAAATAATGACTATAATTGGTATTCGTTCTAATTATAATAAATGGTCTGTCCTCACTTTGAAATGGTAAATGTGTGTGTGTGTGTGTGTGTGTGTCTGTGTCTGTGTCTGTGCGTGTGTCTGTGTTTGTGTCTGTGTCTGTCTGTCTGTCTGTCTGTCTGTGCGTCTGTGTCTGTGCGTCTGCGTCTGCGTCTCTGTCTGTCTGTGTCTGTCTGTGTCTGTGTGTGTGTGTGTGTGTGTGTGTGTGTGTGTGTGTGTGTGTGTGTGTGTCTGTGTCTGTCTGTCTGTCTGTCTGTCTGTGCGTCTGTGTCTGTGTCTGCGTCTGCGTCTCTGTCTGTGTCTGTCTGTGTTTGTGTGTGTGTGTGTGTGTGTGTGTGTGTGTGTGTGTGTGTGTGTGTGTGTGTGTGTGAGTGAGAGTGTCTGTCTGTCTGTGTGAGTGAGAGTGTGAGTGTGCGTGCGTGCGTGCGTGCGTGTGTGTGTGTGTGTGTCGACGACACTGCTCTGTGCTTTTAATTTCTTTAATGTGAATTTCAGTGTTTTTTCAGACTGCAGGCGATTCAGAATGAAGCCTTTAATTTTATGGTTGCAAATTTACAGCGTTCGCTAATTGTGAGGTTAATCAAATGTGAATATCCATAAAGCTCTTTACTCCATTTATGAGCTCAGGGGTTTATTCACTGCGATGCACCATAAATTCACGTTAATGGAGCTTCTGATGAGGCTCACTGTTAACAGTGATTATGGCTAATTCTGCTTATAAGTGACTCTGGAGAAACTGCTGCTGCAGGGTGGAGATTTCCAGCCTGTTCTTTATACACCTGTTTGATAAAAACACATTATTTACATTTAGCAGACGCTTTTATCCAATCAAAATCAACAAAAGAGCAATATGCAAGTGATATAATTGACATGTGCTCAATCGAATCTGTACTTCAAATGTGTGTTTGTGAGGACTTACTAGTAGTGCTTGCTTTGAACGAATCCTAACATTATCAAACTTCAGCTTTTGTTAGCCGTTAATGTGGGTCTGGTGGTTTTGTGTTGTAGAATCGAGAGTTCTGCAGTTGAAACT
Organism: Schizopygopsis pylzovi; assembly: GCA_027422435.1. NCBI lineage: Eukaryota > Metazoa > Chordata > Actinopteri > Cypriniformes > Cyprinidae > Schizopygopsis > Schizopygopsis pylzovi. The sequence goes on along the minus strand of CM049817.1, from coordinate 54,936,779 downwards.
GAAGGCTCTGATTCTGGACGTGATCCACAACATCTCCGCGGTTCGGAGTCTGAGAGATGCTCAGATTCACAGCACCGACGACTGGATCTGGAAGAAACAGCTGCGATTCTACCTGACCACAGACCAGCGCTGCTCCATACAGATGGTGGACGCAGAGTTCAGCTACACATATGAGTATCAGGTGATCACTCAGTACTGTACAGTCAGACAGTGCCTTAAATGAACACAACTGACTCAGGAATACTTATTATATAATGTGACTGGATGCTCAAACAGTGGAAAGTAATGAAGTAGATTTTATGTATTTGTTTATTTAAAAAAAATTGCACTTTTGACATTGGGTACCAACGTTTGGGTTGGATTTGTTTTTCTGCTCTTTTGCTCACCAAGACTGCATTTATTTGATTAAAAAGTCCTATTAAAACAGTAATATTGTAAAATATTATTACAATTCAAAATAGCAGTTTTCTGTGTGAATATATAAGTCATTTATACGTGACGTGCAGCTGTATTTTCAGCATCATTACTCCAGTCTTCAGTGTCACATGATCTTCAGAAATCATAATAATATACTGATTTACTGACTCAAGAAACATTTCTGATTATTATCAGTGTTGAAAACGGTTGTGCTGCACAATATTTTTGTGGAAACCGTGATACACTTAATTTTTCAGGATTCACAAATGAATAGAAATTTCAAATTGACATGTTTGTAACATTATAAATGTCACTTATGATCAATTGAATGCGTCCTTGCTGAATAAAAGTCTGTTTTCTTGAAAAGAAATTGTACCAACCCCAAACACTTGAACTGTAATGTACATGCTGATTGTGTTGCACGCCTGTAGACTTACACTGGACACATTACGGTTGTGTATCTTCTGCTTGGGGACCACAAAGGATGCTGTTCAGTCTCATGTAATAGAAACGGATGCTCGGGCTGCTCTACAGAGACTGACTCTCTCTCTGTCTCTCTGTCTCTCAGGGTAATGCTCCTAAACTGGTTCACACGCCCCTGACGGATAAGTGCTATCTGACACTGACACAGGCCATGAAAATGGGTTTGGGCGGGAATCCCTACGGCCCCGCAGGGACCGGCAAGACCGAGTCCGTCAAAGCCCTCGGAGGACTGTTCGGAAGACAGGTGCTGGTCTTCAACTGTGATGAGGTACACACACATCATAAAGAAAAACACTCCACCTGTACAGTCCCTGTGGGTCTTGATGGAAATCAATACACCAGACATGTTATGGTCTGTAGGTACACAAATGTTTTGAATGTGTAAGATTATTATTTCGAAAGTAGTCTCTTCTGCTCACCAAGGCTGCATTTATTTGATCAAAAATACAGTAGAAACAGTGAAATATTATTGTTGTTTAAAATAAATGTTTTCTATTGTAATCTATTTTAAAATGTAATTTATTTCTGTGATCAAAGCTGTATTTTCAGCATCATTACTCCAGTATTCAGTGTCACATGATCTTCAGAAATCATAATAATATACTGATTTACTGCTTAAGAAACATTTCTGATTATTATCAATGTTGAAAACAGTTGTGCTGCCCAATATTTTTGTGGAAAAATAGATCTTTTTATTTGTCAGGATTCACAAATGAATAGAAAGTTAGAAAGAATAGAATATATTTGAAATAGAAATCTTTTTGAACATTATAAATGTCTTTACTGTCACTTTTGATCATTTAAATGCGTCCTTGTTGAATATATATGTATTTTTTTTACTGACCTCAGACTTTTTCGCAATAAGCCTTTAAATTTAGCAGTATTTTTCCATTTAGAGGTCATGTGTTCACAGGATCCTTTGACAAAATGCACGTAAATCAGCTTGATTATGTACGATAAAATATGAAAAGTATTCTCTATTATCTTTAGCAAAAAACTATGCATTAAGCTCCATTTTACTGTGTGTAACAGATGTGGTGCCAATACTGGAGAAGTTCGTCATCTCATTAAAGAGGTTTCGTGTGTGTTTTAGGGCATAGATGTGAAGTCCATGGGCCGGATCTTTGTGGGGCTGGTGAAGTGTGGAGCGTGGGGTTGTTTTGATGAGTTCAATCGTCTGGAAGAGACCGTGCTCTCCGCCGTCTCCATGCAGATACAAGCCATCCAGAACTCACTGAAGAACCACCGGACCACCTGCCAGCTGCTCAACAAAGAGGTGAAACCTTCAGCCCTGTGCCAAAGCCTAACGAGCTCCCAAATAGACGTTAAAGCACACACCAAAACAAAAGAGTTTATTAGACTCGACTGCTATTGTACGGAGGGAAGACTGTGTGACGTGTGTGTTTTCAGGTGGAGTTGGACCCAAATTCAGGCGTCTTTATTACTCTGAACCCAGCCGGTAAAGGGTACGGAGGACGGCAGAAGCTGCCGGATAATCTGAAGCAGCTCTTCCGACCCGTTGCCATGACGAGTCCCGATAACGAGCTCATTGCTGAGGTCATCCTGTATTCAGAGGGATTTAAAGAAGGAAACGCACTCGGACGGAAATTAGTCGCTATATTCAATCTGGCCAGGTAGTGACTAGAGACGGTGTTTAAGTCCTCACCAGCTTTGATTATTTATACACTACTGTTCAAAAGAATGGGGTTAAAGAAATTCTGATTTTTATTGAGCATGGAAATATTAAGCTGATCAAAAGTTAATACAGTAAATACATTTTTAATGCTACAAAAGATGAATGCTGTTCTTTTGAACTTTCTATTCATCTGTGAATCCCGAAAAATTTAAAATATCACGGTTTCCACAAAAATATAAAGCAGCAAAAAAATTTTTAACAGTGATAATAATCAGAAATATTTATTGAGCAGCAAATCAGCATATTAGAGTGATTTCTGAAGATCATGTGACACTGAAGACTGCAGTAATGATGCTGAAAATACAGCTGCGCATCACTGAAATTAAATATATTTGAATATATATTCACAGAGAAAACTGTTTTTTGAAATTATTATTATATTTCACAATACGTACTGTATTTTTGGTCAAATAGATGGTGAGCACAATTTTTTATAAAAAAGACAAAAAAACATTTACAACAAACTTTTGAACAGCTGTGCATATAAAATCTAATGTATTCACTGTCATTTTAATTTTACACTATTTTATTTATAAATCAATTTTTAATGGTTGATCCCCAAATATCCACTGATTCTAGAACTGTTCCTGTGTGTGTGTGTGTGTGTGTGTGTGTGTGTGTGTGTGTGTGTGTGTGCTCATGTGAATATCCACTGACTCTAGAGCTGTTCCTGTGTGTGTGTGTGTGTGTGTGTGTGTGTGTGTGTGTGTGTGTGCTCATGTGAATATCCACTGACTCTAGAACTGTTCCTGTGTTCATGAGAATATGTGTGTGTGTGCTCATGTGAATATCCACTGACTCTAGAACTGTTCCTGTGTGTGTGTGTGTGCTCGTGAATATCCACTGATTCTAGAACTGTTCCTGTGTGTGTGTGTGTGTGTGTGTGTGTGTGTGTGTGTGTGTGTGTGTGTGTGTGTGTGTGTGTGTGTGTGTGCTCATGTGAATATCCACTGACTCTAGAACTGTTCCTGTGTGTGTGTGTGTGTGTGTGTGTGTGTGTGTGTGTGTGTGCTCATGTGAATATCCACTGACTCTAGAACTGTTCCTGTGTGTGTGTGTATGTGTGTGTGTGTGTGTGTGTGTGTGTGTGTGTGGTTCAGGTATACCCTACGTTATGGGGACAAAATGTCCCCACAACGATGGCAATATCCAAAATCCTTGTCCGTGTGGGGACATTTTTTGGTCCCCATGAGGAAACCAGCTTATAAATCAGACTAAGTGATGTTTTTTGAAAATGTAAAATTGCAGAATGTCTCCTGTGATGGTTAGGTTTAGGGATAGGGGCAGTGTAAGGGGATAGAATATACAGTTTGTACAGTATAAAAACCATTACGTCTATGGAAAGTCCCCATAAAACATGGAAACCCAACATGCGTGTGTGTGTGTGTGTGTGTGTGTGCTCATGTGAATATCCACTGACTCTAGAACTGTTCCTGTGTGTGTGTGTGTTCATGTGAATATGTGTGTGTTTGTGTGCAGGGAGCTGTTGACGCCGCAGCAGCACTATGACTGGGGTTTACGTGCTCTAAAGACGGTACTGAGAGGCTGTGGGAGTTTACTGCAGTTACAGAGACAAAGCAACAACCCCTGTAACACAATCTCATTAGAATCAATATTACATGAACTTGACCAATCAACTGTCTGGGATCAATTGACCTCTGTATTCTCTGTGTCTCTGTCTGTAGTGAAGGAGAGCGGGTTAGTGGTTCAGGCCTTGAGGTTAAACACCATGTCCAAGCTGACGTTTGCCGACAGCTCCCGGTTTGACGCCCTGGTCAGAGACGTGTTTCCTGCAGTCGACTTTAAGGACGTGGAGTACGAGACGCTCAAATCCGCTCTGCTGGCTGTTTATGAGGAGGCACGGCTGGAAATCATACCCAGTCAGGTACCTGCCTATCACTGCTCTTTAACAATCTACGTTTATAATAATGTGATTATTTACAATAAGCAGTGTAAGGACAGTAAAGGTTTACAAGCAAACATCTTCACTCATCTTTACATGCAGGTTTCATTATTTTGATTATTTGCTAAAAGTCTGCTGATTTTTTAGCTATTCGGAGTGAAGGGAAAACTTCAGAATAATGTCACAGAGTTCATTCGTGTGTGTGTGTGAACAACACAGCATCCATTTACATCCACGCACTTGTGATTAAGTTGTTTACATGACTTTATCGTGGTTATTTACTATGATTATATCACATTAGTTTGATCAAAGCATTGTATTCCAGCGTTATGGATGTGACATCTAAACTCATTATGACAGCTAAAATGTGTCAGTAAAAATAAACTTCTTACAATATTTAAATTGGCTATGCATATTCTCAGAGCACCCAATCTGGAGAACTGACAGCCAAAATATATTTTTCTAAAATATATTTAAGCCCCCCCCCCAAAAAAGGTAAATAGTCATGCGTTATGGATGTGAAAGGAAAAACATCATTTTCAGTATACTGTATGATTTTCTTTAAAGTCTGTGAACTTTTAAGTCAAATGTATAAATATTGATATCCACATGATGAAGGGGTCTTAGCTGAACATAAAAATACCAATGTTTAAAATATTTACGTTTTTTATGAAGTGCATTTTGAGGAAAAAACTAAGTTATGGGATGTGACAAAACTCTGTTATGGACGTGACGTGTCTGAAATACACACAAAATCTGTTGAAGAAATCAACAATCAAATCATCATGTCACTTTTGTTGACGCATAAAATTACTCTGAATACTAGTTTTGACATTAAGAAAACCATCTGAAATGATTGTAATGATTTTTAAAAGGGAACACTGGTTGTATCCCCAGGGTTTGAACTCACGCCTAGAATTATAATCACATTTATTAGATTGGATCCCACATAATAATAATACAATATGTAAAATAATTGATAATGAGAGAAGATGAGGGTGAAGTAACTTATTTATTTCATTTGTTCATGCTTAACACTTTTCTTTCATTAAAATTATAATTCATGAATTTTCTTCTTAATGAATATTTTTCATTCATTCACTTTTTTTTCATGGTAAGAATGACCTTTGCCTGAACTTTAATCTCAATGTTGCCAAAATCTGATTATAAAAGCATTATGCGGCTGTATGTAAACGTAGTCATTGAGATACTTTTATAGGTGTTATATACATGTATTTCTTGTGTGATGTTTTTGTAATTTAAGTTAAATGTCTTAAAAATGTTATTGTAACTTTTTTAACATTTATTTATGAACATATCTAGATTAATTATCTATAATTAATTTTATAAATAAGTTAAGTTTGATTTAATTTAAACATTTTATTTCAGTTTCAGATTTAGTTACTTTAGGTCAAACAGTTAAACTAAATGAAAATGCAAAATGTTGCATTGGCAATTTGCTGAAATAATAGAAATATGATGTTTTTTTACATTTTAATTTGCAGTTAACATTTATTTTATTTGATCACTCCACTGTGGCGACCCCTGATCAATCCGGAGGAAGAGCGAGAGAGAGTTAAAATGTATTTTATTTAAAGTAATAACCTTTTTTAGTTAACTGTAATAACTGTGCTGCCGACATACTACACCCTAGCCAACAACTGTCATATCTGATGTATTTACATTTATGCATTTGACCGATACTTTTATCCAAATTGACTTTCAAGGCACACACCTTGAATCCCTGGGAAGCGAATGCATGCTGTACTGCTTGAGCTACAGCAATGCAATATTGAAATGCATGTGTGTGCAGATGAAGAAGGCTCTGGAGCTGTACGAGCAGCTGCGGCAGCGGATGGGTGTGGTGGTGGTCGGGCCCAGCGGGGCGGGGAAGTCCACTCTGTGGAGGATGCTGCGGGCGGCGCTGGGCAGGATGGGCCGTGTGGTCAAACAGTACACCATGAACCCCAAAGCCATGCCACGGCAGCAGCTCCTGGGCCACATCGACATGGACACGCGAGAGTGGTCCGACGGGGTGCTGACGTCCTCCGCACGACAGGTGGTGCGAGAGCCACAGGGTGAGGACAAATACACATGTTAACACGCTCGATGAATGTTAAATACACATGTTAACACGCTCGATGAATGTTAAATACACACGTTAACACGCTCGATGAATGTTAAATACACATATTAACACGCTGGATGAATGTTAAATACACATATTAACACGCTCGATGAATGTTAAATACACATATTAACACGCTCGATGAATGTTAAATACACATGTTAACACGCTCGATGAATGTTAAATACACATGTTAACACGCTCGATGAATGTTAAATACACACGTTAACACGCTCGATGAATGTTAAATACACACGTTAACACGCTCGATGAATGTTAAATACACATGTTAACACGCTCGATGAATGTTAAATACACATATTAACACGCTCGATGAATGTTAAATACACATATTAACACGCTCGATGAATGTTAAATACACATATTAACACGCTCGATGAATGTTAAATACACATATTAACACGCTCGATATTAACACGCTCGATGAATGTTAAATACACATGTTAACACGCTCGATGAATGTTAAATACACATGTTAACACGCTCGATGAATGTTAAATACACATGTTAACACGCTCGATGAATGTTAAATACACATATTAACACGCTCGATGAATGTTAAATACACATATTAACACGCTCGATGAATGTTAAATACACATATTAACACGCTCGATATTAACACGCTCGATGAATGTTAAATACACATGTTAACACGCTCGATGAATGTTAAATACACATGTTAACACGCTCGATGAATGTTAAATACACATGTTAACACGCTCGATGAATGTTAAATACACATGTTAACACGCTCGATGAATGTTAAATACACATGTTAACACGCTCGATGAATGTTAAATACACATGTTAACACGCTCGATGAATGTTAAATACACATGTTAACACGCTCGATGAATGTTAAATACACATATTAACACGCTCGATGAATGTTAAATACACATGTTAACACGCTCGATGAATGTTAAATACACATGTTAACACGCTCGATGAATGTTAAATACACATATTAACACGCTCGATGAATGTTAAATACACATATTAACACGCTCGATGAATGTTAAATACACATATTAACACGCTCGATGAATGTTAAATACACATATTAACACGCTCGATATTAACACGCTCGATGAATGTTAAATACACATGTTAACACGCTCGATGAATGTTAAATACACATGTTAACACGCTCGATGAATGTTAAATACACATGTTAACACGCTCGATGAATGTTAAATACACATGTTAACACGCTCGATGAATGTTAAATACACATGTTAACACGCTCGATGAATGTTAAATACACATGTTAACACGCTCGATGAATGTTAAATACACATGTTAACACGCTCGATGAATGTTAAATACACATATTAACACGCTCGATGAATGTTAAATACACATGTTAACACGCTCGATGAATGTTAAATACACATGTTAACACGCTCGATGAATGTTAAATACACATATTAACACGCTCGATGAATGTTAAATACACATATTAACACGCTCGATGAATGTTAAATACACATTTTAACACGCTCGATGAATGTTAAATACACATATTAACACGCTCGATGAATGTTAAATACACATATTAACACGCTCGATGAATGTTAAATACACATATTAACACGCTCGATGAATGTTAAATACACATGTTAACACGCTCGATGAATGTTAAATACACATGTTAACACGCTCGATGAATGTTAAATACACATGTTAACACGCTCGATGAATGTTAAATACACATGTTAACACGCTCGATGAATGTTAAATACACATTTAACACGCTCGATGAATGTTAAATACACATGTTAACACGCTCGATGAATGTTAAATACACATGTTAACACGCTCGATGAATGTTAAATACACATATTAACACGCTCGATGAATGTTAAATACACATGTTAACACGCTCGATGAATGTTAAATACACATATTAACACGCTCGATGAATGTTAAATACACATGTTAACACGCTCGATGAATGTTAAATACACATGTTAACACGCTCGATGAATGTTAAATACACATATTAACATACAAAACAAATGATAATGCATTACACTTTAGAAACAACAAATACACACATTAGCATGAATACAAAACAGATACACACATTAGCATGAATAAAAAACAGATACACACATTAGCATGAATAAAAAACACTATGCACGCATTACCATGCCTAATGAATACCAAATTCACAATGACTCTAAATACCCACATTACTCTTTACAAACAACATATGAACACATTAATATACAAAAAACACCAAATATACACATTAACACACTAAACAAGCACCGAATACACACAATGACATGCTCAGTGAGTGTTAAATACACGATTACACACAGAACAAACAGTAAAAAAGCTTTACAAACAACAAATACACACAGATAAATAATTATAATACAGTTTTAAATATTTTTTAAAAATAAATCTAATAAATAAAATGTTTAAAATAATAATTTATATAAAATAATATTATTTTAATTAAATGCTAAATTTTTTTTATTAAATGTATTATTATTATTAAATAAATATATTAATAATAAACAAATATTAAACAAAATAATAATATTTGTCATATTGTAATTTCACTGTAAATTACAAACCTATTGTTAAAAATATTATTTTACAATATGATTTTATGTCTTAATCTCGTATCGTTCAAATGTAGAAAAACAACAAGTGTTTATTTGGTGAGCAGACGTCGTTAAAGCTTCTGTTTTGTTGACAACAGTAACTTTATTAGCACTTCTCATTAAACGTTTGGGAAGATGGTCCTATGTTCAAACACATGCACCACAATACAGCAGAAATACCTGACAAACAACACATCGGCACATTAAAACATTCAGATAACAAACACCAGATACATTCACCTGAAAGCAGGTTCACTTGAGATTTCGGTTTGTCTGATGTCATTCTGTCTCTCTCAGAGGTGAGCTCATGGATTATATGTGATGGAGACATTGATCCAGAGTGGATCGAGTCATTAAACTCTGTGCTGGATGATAATCGTTTACTCACGATGCCCAGCGGTGAGAGGATTCAGTTTGGGCCCAACGTCAACTTCCTGTTTGAGACGCACGATCTGAGCTGTGCCTCACCAGCCACCATCTCCCGCATGGGCATGATCTTCCTCAGGTATCACTCCTAAACACAGCACAGCCAATCGTATGGCTTCATTACGCCTGAAGCAGCCAATCAGCTGTCAGTGTGCCAATGTACCGTCCCTAAAAACAGATAATCAGGTCTGCGTGGTTAAATATCATTGCAGTTGACTTTTTATAGCATTTTAGTTTGGTAAGATTATTTTTCTAAATAAACATTTTGTTTTTAATTTTTTCATTTACATATTTTTTAAATGTAATATGTATAATTTACATGTTTTTAGTCTTATAATTCAGTTAATTTTTTTTTACATTTATATTTTTTAATTGCATTTTAATTAAATTTGATTATTTAACATAGATTTTTACAATTTTCATATACTTGTTTTATTACATTTTGATTATTTAAATAAATAAACATTTGTTTTTAGATTTCTGTTTGCATTTTGCTTCTTTTTTACATTTTCACTTTCTTTTTTGATTACTTTTTAGCATGTTAATTAATTTAAAATCTCTTAATAAAAAAGCATTTTATCATACAATTTTTTGCATTACATTTTTAGCAATTGAATTCAGTTAGATTATTTGAATAAACATTTGCGTTTACATTTTTCATTATACTTTAGCATTTTAATTCAATTTGATTATTTTCATTAATAAATAAGCTTATTTTACATGTTTACATTTTTTTTAGCATTTTAATTTAGTTCGATTTTTACATGCACATTTTTGTAAAAAAATAAATAAATAATTGTGGCATATTCAGTCATATTATTTTAATAAAGGAAAAAAAATAAGATATTTACATTTTCCCATTTATTTATTTTAGCATTTTAATATTATAGTATATTAATTTGCATTTTTTCTAATTATTTTTAGTATTTTAATTCAATTTGATTATTTTCATTAATAAATAAGCTTATTTTACATGTTTACATTTTTTTTAGCATTTTAATTTAGTTCGATTTTTACATGCACATTTTTGTAAAAAAAAAAAAATGGCATATTCAGTCATATTATTTTAATAAAGGAAAAAAAAAGATATTTACATTTTCCCATTTATTTATTTTAGAATTGTAATATTATAGTATATTAATTTACATTTTTTCTAATTATTTTTAGTATTTTAATTCAGTTTGATTATTTTCATTAATAAATAAGCTTATTTTACGTTTACATTTTTTTTAGCATTTTAATTTAGTTCGATTTTTACATGCACATTTTTGTAAAAAAAAAAAAAAAAGGCATATTCAGTCATATTATTTTAATTAATAAAGAAAAAAAAAGATATTTAAATTTTCCCATTTATTTATTTTAGAATTTTAATATTATAGTATATTAATTAACATTTTTTCTAATTATTTTTAGAATTTTAAGTCAGCTTGTTTTATTTAAATGTACTTTTGAAACTTCATTTGTATCATCTTAATTGCGTTTCCTGAGTATTTTCCTGTGGCTCTGTGTGTGTGTGTTGCAGTGATGAAGACACTGACGTGGGCTCTCTCGTGAAGTCGTGGCTGAAGAGAGAAGATGAAGACAACAGGATGAATCTGGAGAACTGGCTCAATGATTATTTCCACAAAGCTCTGGACTGGGTTCTCAAACAGGTCCTGTGACACACAGTCATGTAACACTGATACATGCTCACAGCATCATGAACATCCCTGTTTCTCTCTGCAGAGTGATTTTGTGGTGGACACCAGTCTGGTCGGGACGGTGCTGAACGGTTTGTCCCATCTGAGAGGGGTCCGAGAGAGAGGACAGTTTGTCGTGGGACTCATCCGTGGTTTGGGAGGAAATCTCATGCTCAAATGCCGCCAGGAGTTCGCCAAGGAGGTGAGAGCTGCCGTGATTTATGGGAAATGTAATTTCATGCTTGCTCAGCCTTGCCGCCCGTCATTAAATCCAGGAGCCGCTCTCTTAGATTAACGCTTATGACCAGTCGTAATTTAAAACTCTGGCTCTGAAACTTTGATGTGAGATGGTCACAATGGTCTACATTTTCACTCTTAATGTCACTCAAGGTTTCTTGCAGCATAAAAAAGTCCTAATCTTTTCCATCCTCTTTCTGACCAGTAGATATAAACAGGTGGTTTGCTATTGTATCTTTGAATACATCTATATGTAAATGAGCTGTACACTTTGATTAGCTCTTGCTGCCATGTATCAGGCGGGTCAAAATGTGAAATATTGAGTAGGTCAGTGGACCTTTACCTGTTTAACTCAAAAAATATTTCTTTAGTAATTTTGCTGTAATCCTGACAAAGCTGCTTGCTTTTATTAACACAAACTCAGAGATATATTAAATTACTCAACAATCACTATTCATTTCAGGATTCCAGAAGTTTCAAGAACGGTATTTTCTTCTTCAATAAAAAAAATGCTTGATAAAAAAATTAATCATTAATTTTTTAAGCATTTTAATTCAGTGGTATTTCTGTAATAAATAAACTTTTGTCTTTTCATGAACAATTTTTTTTGTTTAATACATTTATTTAGCTTTTTAAATCAGTTACTTTTATTAAATGAATACACATGTTTTTCCATTTTTTTATTTTATACAATAATTTGTTTCCATTTTTTTATAAATGTTATATTACATTTTTTGCAGTTTTTTTAATTCAGTTAGATTATTTAAAATAAATAAATATATAATTTATTTTTAGTTTTTTTTTTTTTTCATGTACAATTTAAATTCTTTTTGAGCATTTTACTTCAGTTAGATTCAAGAAACTAGTTCTTAAAATAAAATGTCACAGATTTGACATGTTTTCTTTTGATGTTTTAATTTACATTTTTTAGCATTTTAATTCAGTTAGATTCTGTCAATAAACAAATAAATAAAATAACATTTACATGAAAAAACAATTTTCAGTATTATAATTTAGTTAGATTATTTGAGTAAATAATAAATATAATTAAGTCATTCTGCTGGCTCCTTTGAAGTGTGCTTTAAATGGGCCCAGGCTCCTAGTTCGGGAACCACTGGAGTAAGATTTGATATGTAAATGTGGGCAGTCATATGTTAATTAGGATTGGTTGTGATGTGCTCATCATGAAGTCGTTTTGAATGTGTGTTTAGGTTCTGAGTTGGGCCAGAGAAAGTCCTCCTGACCCCCGCAAGCCCCTGGACACGTACTACGACCCCGCCTCCGGCCGTCTGTGTGCGTATGAGCTGCAGCGAGGGGACGGTGTGTGTGTGGACGACCTCAGTAACCCACACAATCTCCCCGTCATACACACACCCGACACACAGCGCGGACTCGACCTCTTCACCCCGTGGCTCTCGTCCAATCACAGGCAGCCGTTCCTGCTGGTGGGGCCGGAGGGATGCGGGAAAGGGTATGACACAAATATAGTATCATAGTTAAATAAAACTAAAAGTATTTAAAAACATTTTTGGTAATTGAAATGCAATAAAATAATGAAAACATTAAAGTAAATGAAAATCAGATTTTTTTTCCTTAACAACTAACTGAAATAAGCTAGTTAAAAGTGCATTGCATTGAAGGTGCACGTTTACATTTGATTAGTTCTTGCTTTTACTGGGAAAAATACTACAGCTTTACTGTTAGAGGTACAGAAAATTACTATCTTAATATAATACAAAATTAAAACTAGCTCTCTGTGTGTGTGTGTGTGTGTGTGTGTGTGTGCTGTGTGTGTGCGCGTGTGTGTGGGTGTGTGTGTGTGCGTGTGCATGCGTGTGTGTGCATGTGTGTGTGTGTGTGTGTGTGTGTTGTGTGTGTGTGCATGCATGTGTGTGTGTGTGTGTGTGTGTGTGTGTGTGTTGACATGCGTGTGTGTGCGGGTGTGTGTGTGTGTGTGTGGTGTGTGTGTGCGTGTGATTTGTGTGCATGTGTGTGTGCGTTGTGTGTTGTGTGTGTGTGTGTACATGTGTGGTGTGTGTGTGTGTGTTGTGTGATGCGTGTGTGTGTGTGTGGTTAGTGTTGGTGTGCGTTCTTCTCATGTCCAAGTGGCTGCTGTTGTGTTGTGTGTGTGTGTGCGTGCTGTGTGTGATGCTGTGCCTGTGTGTTGTGTGCATGCGTGTGTGTGTGTGTGTGTAGTGTGTGTGGTGGTGTGTTTAAGTGTAGCGTGCCAGTGATGGTGTGCTGTGCTGCATGCGTTGCTGGTGTGTGTGCATGTGTGTGTGAATGTGTTGCTGTGTGCGGTTGTGTTTGTGTGTTGTGTGTGTGTGTGTGTGTCTGACTCGGCTGTGTACCTGGTGGTCGACGGTGATGGTGTGCACCTCAGCGGTGCGCTGTCTGGAAACTCGCACCTTTCTGTTAGTCCACATGCGTGAGTACTGCAAACCGAGAGCCTGGTGCTGTTCTCAAGAACACACTGCCAACTGACAGTGGCACCACACCTCATCGCTCCACACAGGGCCTGCTAGACTTCAGCGCAACGGTACGGTCCGGGTAAGTCCTCAGACTTTTCGCACAGTGTCTGCATCAGCTTCATGAGGGACGGCGTGTGACTGGGACATTAGAAGTCATCTGTCAGAGGTGGTGCTGTTTGCAAAAAACATCATTTTACACTTCACTCAATTGAACAATCTGACATAATGAGTGGTTTTTTATACAACACCATCTCCACCAGCATCATTTCACATCACACTATTATTCACAAACACAGTTCTTCTGCTCATCTTATCTTCATCATTATTCTTTTTCTCACAGTAACATTTCGAATCTCAATTAAACATGATGTGATTTTTGGTGGATGGAGAACATTTCATTGATAGTGGACTTATAATGTCAGCTAATGATGCTTTGCCTACACCTAACACACTTACACCTAAAATTGTACGACCTGCATTTCACTTCCCCCTGGGAAGTTACTGTATGATTCAAAACATCCTAACAATTATGCACACTATAATTCTCTAAATCTAACTCCTCTCCTTGTACTTCCATTTTTCTTAAAATCATTAGTACATTTGTTCCTCATATAACACACAAACACTACACACACACACACATACTCTCTCCTCTCTCTCTCTCATCTCTTTATCACACACACTACACACACAACAAATTTACTCACACACACAACACACACACACACATCTAACACACACTTTAAAATCACACATCACACCATGACACACACACTCACAACATACACACACACACATCATTTTACTAATCTATCTCTCCTGTAGTTATCCAGACAGAGAGCAGCTGCAGACCATCTACAGTGCGTACCTGAAACCTGTGCTGCAAAGGACTCTGGGTAATGATCCAACCTGGAGCTCTTTAGGAAGATTCACCAGCTCGCCGGCTCATTGGTGCAGGTGTACGAGCAGGTCAGATCTGATTGGTCATTGATGAAGTCTCTTCTGCTCACCAAGGATGCATGTATTCGATCAAAAATACAGTTCAAATGTTATATATGTTATATATACACACAGTGTTCCTGTGTGGCTCAGTGGTACAGTGGCTCAGACTTTTGATCAGTTTAATGGATCCTTAATATATAAGAATATGAATCTCTTTCAAAAGAATGGTAGTGTATGTTTTATGTGGTGTGTTTGTGTTTCAGGTGAAGGCTAGATTCTCCGTGGATGATCACAGTCATTATCTCTTCACCCCGTGTTTGCTCACACAGTGGGTGTTGAATCTGCTGCGATACGACCTGAGCGCAGGTGAACTCATACATTCATCACTCCAGCACAACTCACTAACATGTCCCAAAACATACAGCTCGTTGTAATGAAATAAGACTCAATAAAACCTCACAGGTGACTGATGTGTGTGTTTGTGTGTACAGGCAAATCTGCTGTAGATTCAGTGCTTGAGGTGGTGGCGTATGAAGCCCGGCGTCTGTTCAGGGATCGGATCGTGTCCTCTAAAGATCTGAATGTGTTTGATAACATCCTGTCCTCCATCATCAGGGGCGACTGGGGCTCGGATGCACTGGACAACATGACAGGTCACACATACATACATACACACACCACACACACACACACACACACACCACACACTCACACACACACACACCACACACACACACACACACACACACACACACACACACACACACACACACACACCACACCACACCACACACACACACACACACACCACACCACACACACCACACCACACACACACACACACACACACACACACACACCACACACACACACACCTCACACACACACACACACACACACACACACCACCCACTACCCACACACACACACACACACACACACACACACACCACACCCACTCACACACACACACACACACACACACACACACACACCACACCACACCACACTCTCACTCTCACACACACACGCACACACACACACACACACACACACACACACACACACCTTATCTTTGTATTCATCCAATATGCATTTAGTTGATTAAAAGTGACTGTCAAAGATCTTTATAATGTCACAGAAGATTTCAAGTAAATGCTGTTCTTTTCAACTTTATATTCATCTGTGAATCCTGAAAAATAAAATGTATCATATCGGTTTTCACAAAAATATGGGGCAGCACAACTGTTTTCAACATTGATAATAATCAGAAATGTTTGTTGATCAGTAAATCAGTATATTATTATGATTTCTGAAGATCATGTGACACTGAAGACTGGAGTAATGATGCTGAAAATACAGCTCTGATCACAGAAATAAATTAGATTTTATTAAATATTAGAATAGAAATCTGATATTTTCAATTGTTAAAATGTTTTACAGCGTTACTGTTTATTCTGTACTGCAGATACGTTCTTTGTCACGTGGGCCGCGTCTCACGAGGGACGTTCTCCTGGTCAGCCGCTCCCAGCACACGGCAAACCGCTCGGACGTCTCAGCGCCAGTGACCTCAGTGAGCTTATACACAAGGCAAGACGAGAAATAAAATATCACATAATCATAATTTCATAGTAGTGTTTGCTTAAGCTAATCACTATCACTATACCTAATAGAGTTAGTGAGCATTCTATATATAATCTTTGGTAATTTATTAATGATTATTAATGAAATAGTTATGTTTAATACATTTTATAATTGTATTAGTTATTATTTTATTTATTAAATTTGAATAAATTAATAATAATAATTTTATTTATTTAATTAATCGTATTATCTTGGAGTTTAATTTTATTAATTATAATTTCATTTATTTTATTAATTTGTTACTTAAATGTTTTAAAAAAGTAGCTCATGATCTTGTTTTTTGTTATTTAATTTTTTTCATGTATTAAATTTGATTTAAAACATTTATCTTTGGTTTTAGTTAATTTTATAATTAAATACCAATTAGATTTATTTAAGTGTATTATCTTGCGAACATTATAATTGTTTTATTTATCCTTTTTTATTTATTAAGTTTGATTTCAATTATTTAGTTTCATTTAGCTCATTATCTTTTGTTTTAGTTTTTTGATAAATTTTGATTGCATTTAAATGAATTGAATTCAGCTCATCGTGTTGTTCTGTGTGTCACCAGGGAATAGTTCTGTACGGCCGTGATAACCGTGAGCTGGACATCCTGTTGTTTCCGGAGGTTCTGGACTACATGTGTCGAGTGGACCGTGTCCTGAGCTCTCCGGGCGGGTCGCTGCTGCTGGCGGGTCGTAGCGGCGTCGGTCGGCGTACGGCTACATGTGTGGTCAGCCACATGCACGGGGCGTCACTCTTCACCCCCAAAATCTCCCGCTCGTACTCGCTGAAGCACTTCAAATCTGACCTGAAGACTGTGAGTCTCTGTCCGTCCTCTCTCTCTCTCTGTGCTAATAACACGAGGCTCTCGCTCAAGCGCTCTTTCTCTGTCTGTAGGTCATGCAGTCGGCCGCTGTGGACGGACAGCAGGTCGTTCTGTTGCTTGAAGATCATCAGTTTGTTCATCCTTCCTTCCTGGAGATGGTCAACAGTCTGTTGTCCTCAGGTCAGTTATTATCTATATTATCAAAATGCTTTGCTACATACAGTGTCATCCGTACATCATATTTTGTGTCCGTAACAGGTGAGGTTCCAGGTTTGTACTCCACTGATGAGTTGGAGCCTCTACTGTCATCTCTGAAAGATCAGGCGTCACAGGATGGATTCACCGGACCAGTTCTCAACTATTTCTCCCACCGTAAGTGCACACACACACACACACAACACACACACACACACACAACACACACACACACACACACACACAGACACACGCACGCACGCCACACACAACACACACACACACACACACACACACAACACACACACACACACACACACACACACACACACACACACAACAGCACACGCACACACACACACAACACACACACACACACACACACACACACACACACACAGCACACACACAGACACACACACAACACACACACACACACACAACACACACACACAGACAACATCACAGCACACACACACACACACACACACACACATACACACACAACACACATCACACACACACACACACACACACACACACACACACACACACACACACACAACACACACACACATACACTACACAACAACACACACACACACACACACAACACACAGACACACTCCACACACACACAACAGCAACGACAACAGTATCTTTTCTATTATCATTTCAACAAATTCCAGACTCAAATACAATTCATCACTTTGGAAAAACATCTTTAAATCAAACTGTATATGGCTATGATTTTACCTAAACAATTATCAACAATTTTTAATTTTATTTGATTATTTAATTTATTCATTTGATAAAATTTTAATTGATTTTTGTAAACATTTTATAATTATACTTGAAACAAAAAGCTTTTCAATATAATTTATCATACATAAATTAAATTTTGGTGAAATTTTTTTCATTTTATACTTTTTGAAATAAATTAATGACTTTAATTTAATAATTTAATAATTAAATAAAATTTGAAATTTGTCGAAGATAATAATGTAAGATTGCCAATTTTTGTCAACCTTTTTCAAAAACAGCTAAAAAAATATAAAATATTAAACATAATAATATTTAAATTTAATATAAAGATGATCAAAGTTAATGGCAGCAAAACCTCTGAACATCCATGTGTATATGCAGGTTAATTAAACCTAAAAAGAAATTGTTAATTAAATAATGTAACTCTAAATAGAAATCAAAGTAAGAAGATTAAAAGCTGAAACAAAGTATGAAAGTTGCGTAAATAAAAGATTGAAGGAAACTAATTTTAAACAAAAAATCTAAAAAATTAACAGTAAATAATAGATAAAAACCTTAAGAGAAAAAGATAAAAAAAATTGAAAAAAAAAAAAGTATAAAAACTTATTCGATGTTAAGAGGGTTTGAACTCATGGGTTAGATATGGATGCATAAGATTCTCCATTAATGGAATAACCCCGCCCTCTACAGAGTCTCGGTCCGTGTTGGGGGCTGGTCCACGAATAAGAGGTAGGCATATTAGTGACTGACGTTTAGCCACACATTAGAAGAATCCCATTTCTAAATCCGCTCCGTGATCCCAGGATGCGCACAAGTATGGAAGAAGAGAATAAGATGTTGTTAGCACAAGAAGAAGGTCTGGCATGTGTTAAAGAGAAGTGTGTGTATTTACGTCTAGGATGGATGTAAAAAAATGCTCTCTGATTGGTTGTATTTCAGCATCCGTGCACGCAGAGCTCTATCGATTGGTTCGATTCATGAGTCGTTAAGGATTCGATTGGTTGTATTTCAGCATCCGTGCACGCAGAGCTCTATCGCTCCTTCCTGGCGATTCATGAGTCGTTTCGGGAATTCAGAACCACGCCTAGTCAATACCTGAGCTTCCTGCAGGTGTACCAGTCCATCTACAGCTCCCAACGGAAAGAGCTGACCCACAAACAGCAGCACCTACAGGTCAGCACCCTCACGATGGAGACAACAGCTCGCATTTATAATGAACACGTATGCTAATGTTTCAGTGCTCATGTGACCGCAGGCGGGCGTGGCCAAGCTGAATGAAGCAAAGGCATTGGTGGATGAGCTGAAGAGGCGGGCGGCCGAGCAGAGCAGCTTACTGAAGACCAAGCAGGCCGAGGCGGACGCCGCCCTGCAGGAGATCACCACATCGATGCAGGTGTGTGTTTGAGGCCAAGTCCCCTGAGTGTAATTGGGACCCGAGTGTGAATGCGCACGCCAGTGTAAATTTTGATAGCACATTTTTATTTCGTTTTAGTCATAGTCTTTTGACTAAAGTGCCATTTTTTTTTGTTTTTGTCATATTTTAGTCATCTGAATTGTTTTTAGTTTTAGTCGACTAGATATCATAGGATTTTGGTTGATTAAATCTACAGTAAATTTAGTCGGCTAAAATCTAATGGGTTTAGTTACAGTGCATTTTTAAGCATTTCTCTAAAATGTCCAAATTCATTATATAGGTTTGATATTAAGGTTTTATCAAGATAGACTGCGATTTAACTGCAGTGACACATGCCTATTTTTCTAGTTTTTGACACGCCGCGTCAAAAACTATCCGACCAATGAGATTGGCGCTTTTGCTCACGTGTCTGGAGCTGCTGAAGTTACAGTAAAACACAACTTGGGGGCGCTCAAACACAAAACAGTCTTGCCGAGCACACATACGTAACGACGAAGAAGATATACGCCAAGTAGCGTCTACACTGCCGGCGTCGGCGTCTTTCCTCATTCAACAGAACAATAATCTCTTCATCGCTGGAGCTGCTGGTGCTTGAAATATCCATGTTTTCTTTGTATGATTTTGACAAGCGCGTAAATACTTGCTCTCTTCTTCTGAGTGACAAGCGAGTGTCAGAAGCGTAAAGCTGCGCAGCGCCACCTTGTGTACCGGGGTATTTCTGTTTTACATTAAGCGCCATCTAATGTCAGGGAATGAATTTACATGTTCACTCGGCTCATCGTCAGCGAAAATCGCTTGAGGTGTGAACACAAAAAACACTGGTGAATAACGCGCGCCGATATTCGTCCCGGTGTGTACGGGCCTTAATTGACCTTATGCACGGTTACTTCCTGGTTGTAGATAAGCCGGCTCAGTCATTTCCGGTCAACTGTACTGTGCTGTAAGAGGAGCGTCCTGTGCTTGGTTTCTCTACATAATCCATTCACAATCAGGAGAAGTTTTGTTTGTGTAAGATGACCAAACGTCCACGTATTCCATTTCAGGAATGACACACGCGAATGTTACATTTACACGAGTGAATCCGTTAAATTATGCGGCGAGTCATTGCTATGATTGACAGAGGCAACGGAATGAATTCATCTGAGCGATGTCAAAATAGAGTTGTGCATTAAGTGCTTCATACTCAATTCAGACTAACAAAACTACAGGTCTGTGTTGGATCAAACTTAAACGATGTAGTTACTAAATTCAATCTAAACATTTCAAAATATTGAATGCATTATTATTAGGGGTGGCCATAGATTAATTTTTTTAATCTAGATTAATTCTAGATTATATTTTGGCAATTTATTATCTATGATTTAAATCTAGATTAAAATGTTCCTCATTTGAATTCTGCCGAAGGCATTCAGAATATGTGTGCTACCCAAATAATGACTAAAAGTAAGTCTTTGAGAACGGGTTTCTCAAGCCAGGTGGCGCATTAGACCAGGGGCTCATCTCCTGTTTCCAAAATGCATCACAAACTGCTTGAGAAAGCTGTTCTACTATGATAATTGGTGATGAAAATAAACTATGTTCAATAAGATGTACTTGTGTTTACTAACTGTTTATTCAGTTAAACATGAATTTTGAACTGTAGGCCTACATAAGAGGTCGTGATGAACTGTTTACAGTTTCCATTGGGAAGCTTCTTAAAAATAAATTTTCCCTGAAGCAAACCCGGCGGCTTCATAGCTGCATCCATGTTAGCACGTCACGTCTGATGTGGTAATTTCACAGTAACGTTAGGCATACACACAGGTTCGAAGCAGAGGGTGACACGGGAGTGAATTCTCAAGTTCACATGAGACCTAAAGCGCATCCTGTTTGCTTAAAAGCGCAACGTTTCGTTGTTATTCTGAGTGCACACAAATAAACGTAGAGTCTTTACAGATTCGAAAGATGTATTAGGCTACTTTTATCTGTATGACGAAGAATGACGGAGATTTTAAGAGCAAGTGAGCGCACCGGAGCGCTGTTTCAAACCGCTTCCACACAAACACTTCAATAGCGCACATTCTCTAGGTTAACATCATATTGAGCGGCCATGTAAAGTTGCTACTACATACATCTTTCAGATGAAAAGCCATATTTGAGGTTGATGATTAGGATTTTAATCGGGCGTTTTGTATTACCACATAGACCAGCCGTTAACAATCTGTCCATCACGGACTGCGAGCCTCTAGTTCGAATTCTAACCCCAACAGTGGCAATTCGGCTAGGTATACATCCGCGCTAAAATATCAGGTGAAGTCATCATAGCTTGCGTAGTATAGACCAGCTCCATCCCAACTTTGAGAATAGATTAACGGCGATTTTTTTTTAAACGAGCTCGCGTTAACGCAACGTTAACGCCGATAACGTCCACCACTTAATTATTATTATACCAAATTATTTATTTTGTATTTAAATAATTCAGCATAGGCTGTTGTCTGGCCTAATTTATTTATTTATTTAAATGACAAGTGACTTTGTGTGACTTCCTGCATACTTTTTACTTCAGTGCGATAAAGTACTAAATTTGTTATAATATTTATCTGTTGTAATAAATCAGAAGACGATAAAAAACTAGGCAGTTTATATATGGCAGCTTCAGCCAATAAAGGATCCTATACTGCCACCTCCTGGTTATAACGGTAATTACAATTTCTTAATTTAATTCGTAAGTCTTTTTTTTTTTTTTTTTTAAGACATGTTTTTGGCACATTTCTTCATAATTGAAAAGTGAACCTTTAAATAAAGTGAATTTTACTGCACAGATTTGAGAAATAATAAAGGCTTTACATTTTTTCTAAGATTTTAAAAGTGTTCATTGTCTGAAGGTAAGATATTGATTATCGAGAATAACATTACATGTCGTTTAAGAGATGATCATAACTGCCTAAACTGTTAAGATGGTGTTTATTTGCCAGCATTCTAAATGTAGTTACGTGTATGTATGGGTATTTCCCTGAGATAACAAGACTGCGTATACAATAATATGTTCTTTAATATCATGAAACTGTGTGTTAATGCCGCGGTCATTATTTACGGCGTTGCAATGAGTTTTTTCTCCGATTCTGATTAAAATTAGGCAGGAGAGGTTTCTGTGAGAGTCTCTACCTATACACAGCACATATAAAATGAGCTTCACCGGAAGTTTACGAGCTGGCGTATCTTTATCCGGAAGTTCTGAAAAGCGCTCCGTGCATATGGTCTATTGATGTAGAGAAAAGTACACTTTACTTCCCTAACTACCTAACGAAAAACAAAACCCAAACAAGTCAATCAAAATAAACAAGCAGGACACCCCTACGCTCCACGTTCTTAAAGCACACTGTTTTAGAACAGATGTAGTGATCAACGATCTTCACAATTTAATTAAGTTAATCAAGTTTGATCATCGACCATCGGATCCAGGAGCTCTCAACCCAGACGCGACCGACCCAACAATGAGCTCCACGGTGAATGTCCTTATAAAGGCCCCGCCTCGTCCGAACCACCAATGACGAACCTGCACCACATCAGTGGACAACCTATCAGAGACCAGAAAATAACGAGAGGGAGGAGATAACAGAACACATGACACAATACAGCAAATACCAAAGACAATAGATCTGTCTCAATGTTAATCATACGTTAATAGATCAAAACAAATCACTCGCTGCTCTTGATTAAACTACTGTTTATTTGCAGATTTGTTCTTATTTCTAATAACAAAGATAAAATAAAAAATAGCTATATTGTGATTAATAATATTGTAAGTATTAGTAAGTAAAGAATTAGAGGAAAATATGTCATTATTTATGATTTTTATATTTTTACAGAACACTCCCATCCCCGACATTCAAACCCCTAACTGTCGTACTTTTTCTTTGAGGAAGCATTTGTACAAGTTACATCAATGTTAGCATTAGATATTAGTACACTTAGTTGACCGTAATACTTCAGAAATACACATGTCTTCTCAGAAATACAAGCATGGACCTAGCTCAAACGGCTGTAAGCTACAAGGTTCAGAAAGATTATGACATTTTAAATAAATAACGTTAACAATAATAAATGTTACAGGGTATAAACTCAGAAGTGAAATATAACTTAAACTAGGTACCATCAGTGGACATGCCAAGAGCACCAAAATAAGACTGACAGTCAATCTGATCACACAGATTCCAACAGGTCATATTTCACGTTGAAGGTACTTGAATGTGAAAATGAAAAGAGCTCTGTTTTTAAATATGTTTATCAGACTGCCAGCTGATTTCTAGAAAGTACAATAATAGAATAGTATGCTAAAAATATTGAATATTTCATAAGAATCTGAAAATAATGTAATATTTTAAATATTTAATCTAGAGCATCAGATTTTTCAGAAATGATTCACATAAACATAATGTATTCTAGAAAAATTGTACATTTCAAATGCAATTGAACATGGACCAATTAGAATCTTTTTCAAATACTGTAAACTAGAATTTCTAAAAGTATATAGATTTTATTTACATAAAATAAATTTGTATAATCTAAAATTAATAGTGAAATTTAATAACATAATATCTAAATGCAAAATATATATGTATCATAAAACAATATATATTATTCATATGAATCTGAAAATAAGACTCTGATATTTGTAAATTTGAATCACACAGATATGTCTAAACATGGTATTGTAATAATAATATATGTTGCATAATTTCATATTTATATGAATTGAAAAAAATATTATATTCTTTAAATATTTAATAACATAATATTTCTAAAATGTATTTAATAATAATATATGTATGCATAAAAAAATTATATATTTGCATATGAATCTGAAAATAATTTATTATATTCTTTCAATATTTAATAACATAATATTTCTAAAATGTATTTAATAATAATATATGTATGCATAAAAAATTATACATTTTCAAATGAATCTGAAAATAATTTATTATATTCTTTAAATATTTAATAACATAATATTTCTAAAATGTATTTAATAATAATATATGTATGCGTAAATATATATATTTTCATATGATATCTGAAAATAATTTATTATATTCTTTAAATATTTAATAACTAATATTTCTAAAATGTATTTAATAATAATATATGTATGCGTAAAAAATTATACATTTTCATATGATTCTGAAAATAATTTATTATATTCTTTAAATATTTAATAACATAATATTTCTAAAATGTATTTAATAATAATATATGTATGCGTAAAAAATTATAATTTTCATATGAATCTGAAAATAATTTATTATATTCTTTAAATATTTAATAACATAATATTTCTAAAATGTATTTAATAATAATATATGTATGCGTAAAAAATTATATATTTTCATATGAATCTGAAAATAATTTATTATATTCTTTAAATATTTAATAACATAATATTTCTAAAATGTATTTAATAATAATATATGTATGCGTAAAAAATTATATATTTTCATATGATTCTGATTACATAGATCTGTCCTCATCCAGGATTATTATAGTTTTGTTTTGTTGTGTTTTAATTTTGAACTGTTTTATATTAATAATATTTAAAATGATATATTTGTATTTATTTTTTCTGTTTTATTTTCTTTCTTTTTGTCAGTTTGCACTTTTAATTTATTCTACATTGTTGATAACTGTATCACTGTTCATTTTAGTTTTTAATTGTATTTAGCTTTTATTTTAGTTTTTGTATTTTATATCTGCCAAAGTTAGAATTTAAACAAATCTTTACCAATATTAAATGTATCAGGACTGTCTAGTCATCACTTGTGGCATTTTAATGTTTAATGTTTGCTCCTATTATGGGTTATTAAAGGTCAGATGTTTCCATTCACGTACAGCTGTTACACACTGCATGAAAAATCATTTTCAAAAATCCATAACAGAGGCATTTTAAGGGTTATACAGTTTCAAACTCTTACAATGTACTGTTTATTTAATTAGAGTTTTGAATTCATGAAAGTGTATTTTATTTTCATGTGTTTGAGTTTTGTCTAACAGCAGTCCTGATCGTATGAACACACCATGGTCTGTCTGATGCTTTAAAACATGTGTGTTTGTGTGTTTGTGTGCTCAGCCTCTGGTGGACGAAGCAAAGCAAGCGGTGGGGAACATTAAACCGGAGTCTCTGTCTGAGATCCGCTCGCTGCGCATGCCGCCCGACGTCATCAGAGACATCCTGGAGGGGGTGCTGAGGCTCATGGGAATATTTGACACGTCCTGGGTCAGCATGAAGAGGTGAGAGAGAGACGGTGATGTGAGTGGGAGCCGCTCTGTCATCATTCATGCTTTATATTAGTCTTTAACGGCCGTAACTGAATGAATTCTGTCTTTATTTATGGTGTTTATCTCTTGCCGGGATATTAAACTGTCATTCTGATTATTACACCTTCACACTCTTCAGGCTAAATTAATCCAATCTCATTCTAGACTAATTAATGCTTTTCATTTAGCGCATTTTCATTGCAAATAGGCGTGCGGAGATGTTAGGTCATTTGCTTTCGGTTAAAAACATTAGATTAGGTGAATAATTGAAGAGCTAATAGAGTGTTTATGAACGGCAGTTTCTTAGCCAAGCGAGGAGTGAGGGAAGACATCGTCACGTTTGACGTGCGCAACATCAGTCACGAAATACGACAGAGCGTCGAGGAGCTGCTGCATAGAAACAAGGCATCGTTTGACCCCAAGGTCAGACACACACTCACTCACACACACTCACACACACTCACACACACTCACACACACTCACACACACTCACACACACACACACACACACACACACACACACACACTCACTCACTCACTCGCACACACACCACACCACACAACCACACTCCACTACATCACACACACACTCTACTACTACTATCACACTATCTATCTATCTCTCTATCTCTCTATCTCTCTATCTCTCTATCCATCTATCTCTCTATCCATCTATCCATCTATCTCTCTATCTCATCTATCTCTCTATCCATCTATCCATCTATCCTCTATCTCTCTATCATCTATCTCATCTATCTCATCTATCTATCATCTATCATCTATCATCTACTCTATCTCTCTATCTACATCTATCCATCTATCCATCTATCTCTCTCTCTCTCTCTCTATCTCTCTATCCATCTATCCATCTATCTATCTATTTCTACTTATTGTCAATCAAAACTATTTGAATTTGAATTGAATTTATATTTAAATGAAAAATAAAAGGTGTAAAATATATATATATATTACCCTGAGACTAATGAGAATGTTGTTTTGTTATGAGAATTACAAAATAACATGAATAAAATGCTCAAATGGATTACAAATGGGATCATTTGAGGTTAAATGTGCTTAACTGACATTCAAATTATTTTATCTCGATGCAAAAAATCCTGATGGTCCTGAAAGTAGGCTTAATTTTTTTTATATACAATATTTTATTTTTCTTTTGATTGTAGAATAAAATTAAAAAGTGATAGTTCACCCAAAAATGAATTCTGTCATAATTTACTCACCATCGATGCATTTCTTTGTTCTGCTGAACACAAAATAGGATGTTTTGATGAATGTTAGTAACCATTGACTTACATAGTATTGGTTACTAAAATGTTTCAAAATAACTTATGTTTAACAGGTAAAAACAAGCAAGGGTGAGAATATGTTAACAGAATCTTCATTTTTGGGTGAGCTGTCCCTTTAACCCAGACATGTTTACATGAGATTCACACACATTTAATTCAAAATAAAATAATATTCATGCCCTATAGTCATAATTAAGGCTCTTCAGAAAGGGCATTCAAACTCAACACCACTGACAGTTTTCCTCTTTTAAACTTTACTGTGAACGGTCATCTAACAGAACGCCAAGCGTGCGAGTGCGGCCGCCGCTCCTCTGGCCGCCTGGGTGAAGGCCAACGTCCAGTACTCTCACGTTCTGGAGAAGATCCAGCCGCTGGAGACGGAGCACGCCGGCCTGATGGAGTCAGTACACGCACGCAAACCTCTGCTTACATCAGAGGGATTCTCTCTCATCGTCTCTGCTTTTATTCCAGAAACCTGCGGAAGACGGAGAACCGCAAGAACAGGCTGGAAAAAGAGCTGAACTCTGTGGGAGAGAAAGTTCTGGAGCTGAAGGAGAAGTACGACTCAACCGATTCTGACAGAGTTTCAGATGAGCTTTTTGATAAACTAAGAAAACTGTATTTTAAGCATTAAAGTATTTGAAAGTATTCCATGCACACAAAAAGTCCACTTTTAAGTATGTTATTAAGATTATAGCTTATTTTTAGTGTATTCATTTTTATTTAGTTTAATATTACTACTTTTATTGACATTTTCAATACATCATTTGATTGATTTTAGTTGTACATTTAAATGTATATTTTTTATCAATTAATTTTAATTTAATTGTATTTAGTTTAAGACTTACTTATTACTTATAGTTAGACTGCTTATAGTTATTGAAACTTAGTGTAGAATTAAACCATTTTGGTCACGATTAATGTGGTTTTTATTATTTAAATTATATTATTTTGATTAATTGTTATTTTTTATTTATTTTAATTGTTTTAATTAATTGTTTTTAACATATTCTATTCATTTAGCTATTATTATTATTTTTAAATATATCTATATAGTTTTTATTGTATTTTACTTTAAGCCTTAGTTTATTTAGTTTGAGTTATTTTACTTAAACCAAAGGACAATAAGAAATGTTGCCTTGGCCACTAAATACAATTAGATAAATGTAATTTTATTTTGGTTAATGTTTATTTTTATTTTATGTTAATGTTTATTTAATTATAATTTAGTTAACAATAATAACCCTGGTGCTTTCTGGGATTGCATTCTACACTATTGATGCACGTGATACTTAAATGCCTTGCGTGCTGTCTAGGTGGGCAGCTCACTAGGTTTTGTGTGTGTGTGTGTGTGTGTGTGTGTGTGTGTGTGTGTGTGTGTGTGTGTGTGTGTGTGTGACGTCTCGTCCAGGTTTCAGTGTCGTACGACTGAAGCGGCCAAACTGGAGTCTGAGGTGAGCAGAGCACAAGAGACCATCAGCGCAGCCGAGAAACTCCTGCAGCAGCTGGACGGAGAACACACACGCTGGACCGCACAGGTGTGTGTGTGTGAGAGAGAGAGTATTTGGTTACTGTTGCTGTGTATGTATCTCTCTCTCCATCAGCTTCCTGCTGTAATTAAATCTCATGTTCTCACGTCTGAAGACATGCAGCCAAAGAATCACTTTAGAGTGTCTGTCGTGTATGTGGGTGGTTTCTAATTAGACCTGTGTGTGTGTGTGTGTGTGTGTGTGTGTGTAGGTGGATGAGATCCGTGAGGAGCTGGACACTCTTCCTAAGAGAGCTCAACTATCTGCTGCTTTCATCACGTATCTGCCTGCCGCTCCTGAAGACCAGCGGCGCAGCAGTCTCGACCACTGGATGAGCAGCTCAGGCCTACAGAGTAACACACACACACACACACACACACACACACACACACACACACACACACACACAGACACAGACACACACACACACACACACACACACACACACACACACACACACACACACACACACACACACACACACACACACACACACACACACACACACACACACACACACAACACACACACACACACACACACACACACACACACACACACACATTCATACACACATTCATGAGTTAAAACAACACACTTGTGCTGTCACATGTCATTTAAACAGATAGACCATACTCACGTCATTGGTCAGGCCACTCAAACACATCAATGTTTTGTGAAAACGTCCCAGTGTTTCACTCTTCACTAAGTCATATTACTAACTAACTGACTTACTGCGACTCTGAACATTAAACTGACACACCACAAACTAGATGAACATCCAAAACACACAACAGCTTTAACATGGACAGAACCTTTTCCATACTGTTATTTGACCAATCAGTAAACCGTGTTCTTTTTCTATTATTGATATATAGTACTTATCAATTATATATATTAAAATATTTTTCTATTATAGTGTTTTAAATTAGCTGTTAACTTTATATTTTTAGATGTTTTAGTAACTTTGTTGTGATTTTTTTTGTGTGTTTTTATTATTTTGTATTTATCTTTATTTTTATTATAGTTTAACTAATTTTACCACTCTAAAACTTGAACTTGTTTTATTTCAGTTAGGTAAAACATTTTTTTTTTTAGTTTTCATATAATATTTTAATCTTATTTAATCTTTATTAAAATTTGTATTATTTTAGATTTTTAATAGTTAAATTTTTTTAGTTACCAATAAAAAAATTCACTTCAAATTTTTAATTTTTTACGTTTACATTTTTTAAATAATTTTAATTTTAGTTGACAATAACATCACTGTCAGTGAACGGGAACATATGAATCAGTAAGCAGACAGCAAGTGACTTGTATGAGTACATTTTAACACCATTTGAACTCTTCTTCTGATTGGCTGAGGCTTTAACAGTTCTAAACTCTGATTGGCAGAGTTCGATCTGCGTCACTTCCTGTGTTCTGAGAGCGAGCAGCTGATCTGGAAGAGTGAAGGTTTGCCGTCTGATGACCTGTCGATGGAGAACGCTCTGGTCATCCTGCAGGTAACACACACACACACACACACACACACACACACACACACGGAGCGCTCTGTTCATCTGTGTTCCCATAATGCCCAGCGTTCACTCATTCATCTGTCTGTCCTCATCAGATTAATGAAATCCGGTCATGGGTAAGATTACACACATGGATGTGTTCTTAGAAGTGTTCACTTCCCTTACGATTCTGTACTATCAACTAGTCCTAACTCCGCTTTAACCACCCAAACCCCAGAGGCCTGTTCACATCAGGAGACATGCAATATTCAGAGACTCAAACTGAGCAAAAATATGCTGCAGAAGCTGATATTTATATGAACACAAAGATTTTATCAATCTTACTTGATAAAAATCAGTCATGATTTGACAGCAAAAAGACTTGA